>DWQL01000575.1:0-14459 GCA_018231265.1 Noctuana haematospila | reverse complement strand
TACTTGCCTGAGATGTATAGATACCTACTCTTTTACATATAACAAATCACAATACCTACTTAGTTATGTTTTGTTGCATTTATGAAGATTTTTCATTTTATAAGATTTAATTGTTATGTAAGTAAGAAGTAGCATTAAATTTAATTAGAAGTTCAAATGCATCACAAGCTGTTTTTCCGCAGGTTATAAGATTGGTATAGTTTTACTAATGACATATTCATACACAATTTATACAAAAAATAGTTCACTCAATGGACATACAAAATACAAAAAGTCAAATATAAAATAAAAAAAATAAGTAGGTTAGTTAGGTAGGTATAAATCTTTATTTTTATTATTAACGAATTTTGTTGAAGAAAAGAACATCTGAATTAATATTGAAAATTATGAACATTTTCAAAGTTGATTGGCAGGTTTACCTAATTGGATATCTATAAAATAAAAAATACCGCCTTACACTCATAGACACACATTAGAATTCCCTGTAGTGGGTGCCATGGACACAAACACCCAAACCCAGATCGAGAACGGAAAACTAAAACTCATCATTCTGCCCTAAGCTTCTACCTTGCTGGTAAAATCGAACTCAAGACCCTTTGAATGACGGACCGGCATGGCATTATACACCAAACGTAAGTTAATCATGTAAATGGATAGGCTAACGTGGTAAGCAGTTGTTTTATAATTATGAGTAGGTTAAGGTAGGTATTTTCTAAAAATTATAATAGTTAAACTATTCAAAACATGTCTTTAGCTTTTGGACAAAACAACCTAATTTATACATATAAGTACCTAACTACCTATCCCATATTGTTTGCCAATAATCCATACAATTTAAACATTACTTCACCTTAATTGAATAATTAATTTTTGCTGTATTTTTACTGTATTTAAATACCTGTACAATATACATAATTAAAATTTAACAACAATAGACTAAAAAAATCAATAATTCAAGTACACTTTACCATTTAAAACTAGGCACAATCGTTTGTAGATAACTAACAATAACACTTAAATACTAAATATTTTATATACTTAATAGTTCTTTTCGTCGTTCGTTCCTGTTTTAGCAGTAATGATCTTTAAACCTACAACATTGATATGTTCATTATTGCCGTGACTGATATAATTATTAGCTAGATTGCTGTCATGAAGATGGGACGGCATGCCGAGCGACGAGCGATATGATTGCGTTCAAGAGCAGCAGCCATTAGGTACACAGATCATGCAAGAGCCGGGTGCGATCAGCGCCGGCGGGCTACGTCGCGTCGGTGGTTCGTGTCGACTGGTCTATATAACACTGGGCGTTTCTCGGACGACTGGGTGCTACAAGTGTAGCCACCAGAGTCAAGTTCCCCCTTCTTAACACTAAACATCCTCCCGTCGGAAAGATGAAGTACGACATTCATTACGATTATCACGAACACACATGCAACACACATCTAGATTTTTTCGTTTCACAATCATGCAATGTACGCCACCCCGTCGGCAGCTTGACTGAGACGGACACGTCTTCTAAAATACTTATATACAATATGTAATCCTTGAGAGAGAAACTAGTAATGCGAAACATCGAATGCAAGAGTAATAGTGTATCGTCTTAAGGTAGAATGTTGTAACGTAGCATGTTCAGAATAAACAAAAGCTGTAACTGCAAAATAGTACGGAGAAAGCGAACGTGCAAAGGAACACAAAAATCAGTGCGAGGAACACGGAAGGCACGACGAAGAACAAAGCATAACTTATAAATATTGGTGTGGGATATTCTACCTACTTAATATGCTTTTATAATAATTAATAATAACACACAAGATATATTATAAGCTGGGGGAAAACAAAATAATAGGTAGGTAGGTCAGTGTATATTTGTAATTGCTTACGTAATTTTTGTAACATACTCGTAGTGTAACATTATTATAGTTTAACAAGATCTCATTAGTATTTACCATATTATTATTGTACGATTTCACTCTTTGTATTACTTACTATAATCACAATCATTATATATATTTATTATTTTATAATACTTAGAGGCAAAACTTTGCAACATGAGTGTAATATTGGTTTATATCGTATTGTATAAGGTATCTATCTACCTAAGCTAATTATAGTAGAATACTGTATTCGTTTTAAAAATAAGAAGTGTTACCTACCTAAAATTTAATAAAAAATATTGTATTGCATTATTACTATGAAAAAATTTGTGATAATTTTAATAGATCCACAGCCAGCTGCGTCTTGTTTTATGTGCTTGCGCTAAAGATCGTTGTGTACATTTTGTTAAGATACAGCTAATTACACGCTTTTGTGTGTCGCAAGTGGTCTGTCGAAAATTTATTTTTATATATCGTACTGTCCATCTTAATATAAAATAATTAATAGTCGCAATCCATCAAAGCACCGCCACTGTTTGTGTGTAATTTAATAGATTGACAACGTTGTTGGACACATCCATACCGCACGTAGCAACATCTACTTACATTTTATTTATCTACGGAATTATTGCTAGTAGCTACCTATCTTTTAAGCCTAAAATAATTTATGACAACCTTTGTAAGGTTGCGGCAAGAGAACATCGTAGCCTTATAGTAAATAATCTTTTTTCTTGTGAAATCAATGTAAACGTTGTAATAAGTAGATATTGTACCTGCGGTTTCGCGGTCGAGCATCCAAAGAAATGCACAGCTTCTTTTCTTTATCACTTGAAGAAACTTAGATAAAGTCACGCAAGTTTAATTTCCATGTTAATTCTACATATACAGTCTCATGAAGTCGTATTTCATAACTCCATATTATCAAACATTTTACGCTCAAACGTTCACACGCTAAAACGCTCATAAGCTCAAATGCCCACATGCTGATACGCTCACACGCTGAAACGCTCAAATTATCATTTTTCAGTATAAAACCCGCACAAATAATTTAAAAATAACTATTACTTTAAGTTGCGTTACAAGCTATACAAGGCTACCGGTTTTCCGCCAATAAAGCGAAGAAGGCATGCATCTCTCAAAAATGTAGCGACGCTCGACCGTCCAACATGAGGCGACGAGTTGTTTCAAGGAGTTTAGTTCCTTAAAACAAGAGGAAGCTGACCCTGGTCCGGCGCGCGTCGCCCTTGCCGCGCCGGCCCATGCCGTACTGTCACATGGCCGTGTCGGAGGAGCTCCCGCCCGGCTTGGCGTCGCCGCCGCCGCCGCCGCCCGCCTCTTCGTCGCGAGCCGCGCCGCGACCCGCGCCTGCGCCTGCGCCGCCCGCCGACAGTCCCGTGAAGTCCAGCTTGTACTGCATATTCATCGCAATGTCAATTATTCACACCGTCTAGCCAACGAACCGACGTCCGAGACCCGACGATATTGCCTCCACTCGACAAACGTTTCACGAATATCAAAAATGTTTGGTGATCACATTGTCGGTGAAGCGATATCGGCGATTCTACGGTCGTTCATCGTCTACACCTTCGCTACGTCACCCATCGAAATAACAAGTAACACCATGCAGGAGAACCAATTTTGTTTACATATCCGCATTAACGAAATTCAGCATGTGAGAAAAAATAAATTTTGATTAAATAATTATTCGTACTCGTAAATTAAGTTGAGTCTATTATTTATTTTCACAATGTTATTCGTTTATTGCAGCAAATATTAGGTAGGTACATATTTCATTAGTCTAGCGTAGTTACCTACTTTATAGAAAGTTATAGCAGACGATCTTAAAGTTTATACGTAATCATTTACCTATTATAAACTTTAAGGATCGTGATTATTTTATCACACAGATTCTAAACTAAGTAACATATAACAAAATTATCATGGCAACATCACATAAACAACATTCAGAAATTAGCTATAGGTTACACCATCAAACAAACTCTACACTAAATTTTGAGTGACCACGATGTGTATTGCTCGTCGTGTTAGTAGGTAGGTATGTTAAAAATAAGTATCACTCTGTGTTGTCATTATTTTTTCAGACATAAAGCACACAAGTACCTACATTATCCATTTAAAACACTATTTTCACTTTTAAATGTAGTTGCTTTTCTTAAATTTGGCTTCCAATGCATAGGAACTCTTTCGGGCATACAGAGGGAGTACTGAAATTATGAAAACGAAACGTAAAATGGAGTTGAAAATATAAAATTTGTTGACTTTAAATTAAGAGAAAATACATTTTTGTAATTTAATTTTAACAATCTGTAATTATAAATTTAGTCATAAATATATTGTGTACAGCGTTTTGTAGAGTCTTTGTAGAGTATAGTATTATGATGTTGCACAGATACAATATACTTGTAGCTCCTAGCTTACTAGCACTAATAAGTGCAACAAATTGTCAGTTGCGAGTATTTATTCACCCTAAGAGTAATTTATCTATAAAATATGGGCGAAAATAACACAAACATGCTTAGGTGACTACATACACAGGTACACACAGAGTTACATGAATATTGGGATGTATTTTATGAAAATGCAAGCCGGAGACAGACCGAATCGTCATTTGTATCTGTTGAGGACTTGTTTATCGCTTTGTCCATCGGAATGCGACCCTGGAATGGCGAAGACCACCCAGGCAATGGTGATTGTTGAAAAATAAACACACAAATAAAATTATAAACAATAAATTAACACGGGAGGTCGATCAATTTCACTTTCTAGTTCTATTTGAATTTCAATCTAAAATCTAAGTTTCTAAAAAGACTTATTCTTGTTTTTATTTTAATAAATTTATTTTTAGTCTTTTTCGCATCTTCATGAATAAGAATAATGATTATTATGAATGACATAACGGAACCGACAAGAATAAATCTTAACTGCGATCACACTTTTCACCCCCGCAAGTCTAACAGCCACGAACGAAATAGAATCTTTAAAGTACTTAACAGGTGCAACACTCTGGTGCCTTTTAACCACTCCCACACTCGACTCCCACGGCAAAGGTACCTAAGGAACATTACGTTCCAATGCACTAAAATCTTTAAATTTCCTAAAAAAATCTCTAAACTTAAATTGTGCCATGTGTTGCTTGTATAAAAAAGAATTAAATAACTCAATGAAAAGAAACCAATTAAAAAGATCACCTTATTCGCGCAGTCAAAACACGTAGTGACCACTTTACTGATAACGTTCATAAGATGTTTCGTTTCCTGGATGACGTTGTCCACTTTGCTGAAGGTGGCCGCGCGACCCACTGTTGGCTCTTTTACTGTAAATTGTAATTGTTGGACGTACGTTGGAACTTTATCTAAATGTTCTAATAACTCTTTTTTTATCGTTCCAGCCGGCACCTTGAAATTTAAAAAAATAATTATATTACTAGGCGTAAGAAAATTATTTTTCAAGTCCCATTTTACATAAATAAGTAACAAAGATTTGTTTACCTGGTATGAAAATTGTCGAACGATTTTATAAAGTCTGTTAGCTTCTTCGGCAAAATATTCCGCTTGTGTGAAGAGGTCTTGAGTGGTATTTAAACGACCTTCGCCTTTTGTGAACTGGTACATAGCGAAGGCCATGGAAGACATATTTTTCGCCCTAAAATACGAAAAGCGATTCTATTTTAATCATTATAAATATTTGTGTTTTGTATTTATATTTATTTAAAATTGAATATTAATTTAAATTATGATTGTGAATTTTTTTTATTTCGATCTCTTTTGTACAATTAAATATTAATATTTAATTAATAATAAACAGTTAGTATATACCTATAGTATCATGTATATCACGCCAAGGTACTGTTTTAAAAGTAAACTCAACTCCAAAGGAAGATTTAAGTTAAGATGTCTTGAATCTTTTTTATTTGAAATTTGGGGACATGGCAATCTACAATACTAAATAAATAATTTTAATGTTACACACCTCTTCACGATATCGTTATTTTCATCAGCAGCGCCTTGCCACTTCTCAGTCTCAGCGTCCATTTCTGAGGACATCATTTTCATCTCTAAGCCCGATTTCGCAATTTTTGCTTGCTCGTCTGAATCTAGTTTTACTGCTTTGAGCGGTTTACTCGTTGTACCATGTTTCTGCAAAATATTTGGATTTAAAACTGTAAAGAATTTAGCATCCCCATAATCTTTATTGCTGGCAATGTACCTAGCGACTTAGCTCTAGTAGGTTATTTACATTTTCTGGCAAGGTTTAAAGGACTACAAAAGTAAAACACAGAACAATAATGGTATGCAGTGCGTTAAGATGGATGCGTGGAAAATTATAATTCTAGTTTCCGAATTATTTTTGTGACGTTCATTACCTTTAATATGATGTTAGATATTAAGAACCATTTCCAATAACTTACACCTGGTCTGGGTAAACTGCTATACTGTTGCTTATCAGGTCTGTCGTCAGTGAGGTCGAGCAGTTCTCTGGCGAGCCGCGCCGCGTCCGCCAGCAGCCACGCCCACATGTCTACGAACACGTCGAGGTTCTCCCGCGCGGCCGCGCTGCCCGGGTGCGCGGCTAACGTCCGCGCCGCCGTCACCACTTGCGGACCGTATATCCTCAAGTTGATCTCCGCAAACTTCGCACTTACTTGTAACGTCTCAGACATTGCTATATGCCTGAGTAATTTGCAAACCTGCCGAATTACTGACACGTTGTAAAACTTATTACATAGCAGATATAAACAATATCAAAAATGGACCTGCCTCTATAATGTGATCTAATTGTTCGTGTAGCCGGCTGGCTATACTGTGCAGTCTCTCAGATTCTCTCTCACCACAGGAACTAGCTGAAAATCAAACGTGTGCTGGGCGTTACGTCTAAATTAATTGATAATAAGGGATGTTGTTTGCGAACACTCGTGTGTTGTGGTGTAATCAAATATAGTTAATATTTTAATGAAAACGTCTGTTTATCGTTTTGAATAAAAATATTGTTTATACTTTTACGTACAAAGTATTGTTCGTAATACGAAAAATTATGATAACGAAAACAAGGCGTTAAAAAATTTTGATAGGTATTACATAACTTGTACTATATTTGGATAATTCACATGCTCATATTATCTCATTAATTCGACTGTCACTTTTGATACAAGAAAAAAATATGGAAAACACAATGGTAAATGTAATGGGGATAAAACGAAGTGTACGAAATAGGAACCCTATCGTAAACATTCTAAATTATGTGCGCTCTTCTGTCCCATGGGGCGAATGTTATTATAAGCCATGGGTTTAAGATAGGAAACATGATTAAATCCTAGAAACGGTTTCTGATAGAACAAAAAACTTATTAACAAGAAATTTTTGGTAGTTTTGACGTGATGGTAATTGATGAACTACTAGATACCTAAAGCAATCAAGTCCTTTCTTTAGCAGGTAGAAAAATTATTATATTACTAGCTGATCCCACAAACTCCGTACCGCATATAACATAAAAAACGAAGGTTTGGACTACCCTTAACATTTAGGGGTATGAAAAATAGATGTTGGCCGATTCTCAGGCCTACCAAATATGCACACAAAATTTTACATGTGACATGGAAATTTTATAATATTAGATGATATAATGTTTAAATTGCTTAATCGCAATTTTAATGGATGTGGGTTTAAAAAATACTTAATCATTTTGATGTAAATTTTTAGCGTTTAACTAAGTATTACAGAAGCAGGTAAACACTACAATACTCTACCAAAGAGCCATGTTAAAATAAAGCGAAACTTTATCTGGCGACAAAAGATGCTTAGACAGACAGACGTTTTAGTAGCAAAGCATAAATTATTAATGGATTACAACTACTGTAAGTGTTACGTTAGGAAACTAACATCAACAGATTAGGGCCCATACACATAAGTGTTCGCGTGGGGTATAAGTGGGCTGTACCTATCTTTCGTCGAGGGTTACCTATGTGCGCGAGGTCGGACGCGAGCCGGCGCGCTTCTTCAGCCAGCGGCGCGAGATCACGTGCCTGATCGCGCGCCGCCGCCACCAACGCGCGCTCCAGCTCAGAGGCAGCGCTTGCGGCACCCATACACGCGCTCTCCAACGCTGCCCCGCTCGTCGCGCCCTCTTCTTCCTGAAATCATTATGTTAATATGTGCATTTACAATAAATATTGTAAATGCACAGTTATCCAAATAGTACACTGAGTATCGTATCATTGGTGAACAAACAATTTAGTGCAGTAATAAGCAACTATACTTTGAATACAACTGCTGCCTTGATGTGCCATCATAAGTTGTTCAGTAATTAGGACAACAGAAAAATCTTAAAGTCAAGTTTGTAAAAATTAACAAATCAACGTAAACTTCTTTATCGACATAATCCATATCTCCCTTACTCCCTTAAAGCTTTGTGCTGTACGTCTGTGTACCTTCAGTTCAAAGAATAAAAACATTGAAATGTGTCACTTTGTAAATTCATAAGAAATTCAGAGCCACTTCTAACTTCCAACGTCCTCTTAAAAAAGGTCTGGTTTTTGATTCGTAAGTTTTAACAGCCCTTCGGAATTAACGCCACCATCAAGTTCTTTTCATCTCAGAGATGTTTTATATGATATAGGTCAATAATGATACTATAAATATGTGCAGCGATAGGGGATCAGACTGTTACGAGTATGTTAATGAAAATACTTTTAATTAGCTGTCCAAACTCTACATTTTCATATAATAAAAAAGAAAAAACAAACTTTTAGAGATTATTTCTTTTATAGGGCTATTTAAAAAATAATAATTTATGATGAATAGGCTCCACTTAGGGCAAGCCTATGTCCAGCAGTGGACCTCCAAAGGCTGATGAATATGGATAAAAACCACCAATAAGTACATAATTATAATGTTGAACCCTTTCGTATCAGAGAAGAGACCAAATCTGAAGTGGCTTTGTAATAGATGCTTGATGATTATGAATTAAATTAGAATACTCACCACTGACACGGCAACGGCTACCAGCCTTTCCAGCTCGTAAGCTATCCTTTCGGCCAGTGCTAGTATCCTTTGTCGATGTTCATGTGAAGTGTAGGCGGAGTCCGTGAAATCGTGTGTTCGTTCAACTAGAGCTCGTAAAGTGGCGGCCAGGGCTCTCCTTTTTGACACATCGGCTCCGCCTCGGGCCCTTGCGGCTCTCACTTGTGACGTCAGCCCTCTCAGTGCCCCTAACGCTGTTCCCGCTTCCCATTGAGCTGCCTGCAGTTCATTATATTCTCATCAAATAATAATTTATTTAAGTTCACTGAATGCCTGCATAAATGAACCACTAATAAAATATGCTTGCGGATAAATTAATAATATTATGGTAAAAAGTTGGTGCACTCGTTAAATATAAAAAAGATCGCTCTGTATTTAATTTTATAACAAATCTCAACAGCTTTATCACTAACAAGGAAGTTTCTCACATTTTTTGTATACTTATTGAAGTTACATTTACCTATCAATGACCTATTAGTTTGGAAAAGACCTACTCGAAAGATTTTATCGTAATTTGATACTTATCTATTTCAACAAACTTAAGTACTCTAAGATTAGGTTTAAATTATGTATGAAATAACTACTTATTAGGTAATTGGTAATTGCAGAAAGAATTGAAAGATATAGTAAATAACCTACTCGTAAGATAAATATACCTACTACCTAGGCTCTACGGTTAAAATGCACCGTCTACTTAAAATGCAGAAGTAAATCACATAAAATTAAAATATTAGGTAGGTATATTATAATATAACATTATAATATATTTACTGGCAATATTCTTTCTTTTTTGATTAGATTAATTTAGAAAAATTCAATTAATTCCTCTAAAATTGAAGTAGAAAAGGTGTGAGAAGTAAGAAAAAGATAATGTAAACAATACACTTACAAGAATCCGTACAGACAGTTAGACACTCTATGTGATTTTGTTACAAGTGATAACAATTTTTTAATAGAATTCTAAATCAATATTATATTAAAGTTTTGATAAATATTTAAAGAGAACGATTGTTTGCTAACCTACTATAGTAATCTTACGAACAGCAGTAGTAAGCAATCGTTACTATTTTATGGTAGTCATTAATAACCACTTATTTGTAGTAGCTATTAAATGTTAAAGATAGCCAGTTCATATCATAGTATCTTTACGGCTTTTAGATGTTACGTGAAGCGTTAAGAGTGTCACGAACGTCTGTACAGACTCTTAAAATATTTACAGTTACAGTAAGTAAGAGAGAGCGTGTTAAGTGTTAGCTGAGAAATAAGCGTATAAAATTAACACTACTTTGAATAAAACATCTTGTAGTTGTTAACAACAGTTGATACATACACTTGTTATATCTAAGCATCAAGCGTGACTAATTAACGAAACCCTAAGCGTATTTAATTGGGCGTGTAATTTTAGCAAAATTTTGTAATTACTAACTAATTTATTTTATCCTGATGACCATGATGACTTTTTAAGTGTACATAGCTCGAACGACACATAAGCCAATTACGAACGAAGGCGTTGTGTAAAATACAAACATACAGAAGTAAATAATTGTATTAACTTTTAACAGCTTGGCATGGGTTGAATCTGAAATTTTTGTCTGATAGATTTGTATGATTTTTATATACTAATACTAAAACAGTAATACCACTAAAACCTAACTACGTAGATACTACTTATACAATATATTATTTAATATAATTTAATATATAATTTTAATAAATTTCAAAAAGTCATGTCAATTTAAAGAATCACGTCTAATATTATCGAGAAAAACAAATACTATAAAATATTGTTTAGGTGACTTTGCTGAAAGGAACTTGGTTAATATAGGGTAAGTATAAAAAATAGTAGACGTCCGTTCTACTCATATTATATCTATTGCGATGGGCATACAAGGTGGGGGGTATTCTGTCGCTGTAGAAATGTAAACCCTAAGCGAACAATAATAATGTAGATTGAAGAAGAATATTTTGTGAGTTGAATGTTTTATAACTTACAACTTAGCCAAGTTATCAAAAGTAAATCATCTATCAACCTGTATGTCTCTGTTTGTTTTGCTTCCTGATACTTCACTTCTTATTTGCAGTTATATAAATAATATTTTTAAGTTTCATCGTAATATACTTATGTCCTTGTTTTTTAAAATTCTTACGTCGTATTTTGCAGACTGAATTCTGCATTGTAGCGTCAGGAAACAAAAGTGTATATTTCTAAAGAGGCTTACGAGATGTTCTCATTAAAACTGAAGCATACATCCAGGTTGCTCTAGGTTGTCGTGAAATAATTTACGCATACATACTTTGATAAGGATAATAAGTAGTTAAGGCACTCGTCTACCTACTACGTTGTTTTATACCTGTTCGTGACTATCCGAGAAAGGTTGCAACTACAAGAGAAATAAAAGATTGTGTTTATGTTTGGAATGTTTCAAATGAAAAAGCACGCAACAGTTATAGGTACATAGGACATTAATGAAGGGCGAAATACGTAAAATGAAAAATGTAAACATTTACTCAATATTATACTTACCTATAAGTAGGCTACGTTAGGTTAGACAATAATAGTGTAATAAAAAATACACAGTATAGTAGTTTTTTTTTGGTAAATTTGTTATATTCTCACAACTTCAATACTGAAGTTAGGTCAACATGTTATGTTATACAGTATAAACAAAAAGCTAGTGGGTTCAGGTACCTACGTTGTAGTACATTCATTGTTTTGCCATAGGGCGAAACAACTTTCAGCGGCAGAAGGTATTACACATAGAAACAAAAAAGTCAATACTATGAAATTGTATAAAAGGGAACAAATTTATATGTACCACACCATAACTAATTGGGTCAAATAAAGCGCGCCCTGGCCGACAAACACGCTGAAGCTGGACCAAAGGATAATAGGTCTACCTTTTGCCCCTAATAACAATATATTGTAGTGTATTGAAAAAGGCTACCTACTGGCAAAAGAGAGGTACAGGTAATACGAGTAAATTCAGTTCTCTTAAGAAAGTTATTTAGTATATAAATAAATTGCTTCAGGGAAGATCAATGGTTGTGGAGCTTATTGGACATTACTGTTTAACCCTTCCTAATGGAAAATGAATGTTCATTAAACAAAATGATACAGCCGTTTAACTTGAACAGCGTAAACTCAAATTCTACATCCCAATTTCTGTTAACTAGTAATGGGATATATTCATTTGTTAGAACAGTGATTGTGTGGAACGGAGCGTGACTAGCAGAATTATTATCCGCTAGTTTGGTGCCTCCCAATTTGTTTGGACTTCAAAGAGCACTTAGGACACTGTCAGTCCTTTAATAAATCAAGTTATTTTAATTTTTTATGGTGTTAATTAATTACTGAAATCTTTATTGGATTTCTGTGTAAATATGTACTCGTCTATGTTCATCATCAAATTGTAAAACCATTAGATCGTGGCCGTCAGTTTACAAACTAACGATAAATAAAATCTAAACTTCACCAATTTATAGCATTATTAACGATAACGAGAAGTAATTTAATATAACGTATATATATATTATCTTTCGTCAGGGTTAGGTTCCCTAATTTTTAAATTGAAAAAAAAGGATCAATTTGTAAATGGTTTCTGGTACAATTCACAAGTTTTCGATAGTTTACAATCTGACAATATAGATTTTATAAACTAATAGTTTTTACAATGTTACTTGAAAATTAAAGCGAGTTATAAAATCATAATAACACTTATTATCAAAAATTGTAAAATTTCCTTTTCCATCGCCAAAGAATAAAACGCAATAGCGATAAAAAAATGCTGCAATTTTCATCTAAAATACATTTAAAATTTCTTTTACGATGACAGCAGCAGATAATGTATTAAAGGCAAATCTTTTAACACGTTTAAATTGATTGTAATTAAAACTGTGATTACAAAATCACCGCCAAAATAAAGACAGGTATCTGACCAACAAACAGTGTTCTTTACGAGTATAAACTTTGGCCCCCCGCCAGCTTTTATTTTAAACCACGTTCAGGTTATTATTAATATATCATCCTCATATACCTATTATTATACTACTCGTAAAACTTTTCAGATATTACTGTTTTTATAGAGGTAAGTATTTTCCCATGGCCGTAACTAAGGTTCTTTTCCTATGTCCCAATACATGGACCCAAGAAATATTTAAAAAATATATACTTTTACGGCTTGGTAAAAATAGATACTTTCCAATTAAGTATCACTGATGTAACATACTTATTAGTCTTAATACTAAGATACAAAAATTAAAATATGAGATATATTCACATTCTACTATATTCAAACTCACAAAGAAACATCGCCTTTGATACGCACAATGGCGCACATATTGTCACGCGTTCGTTTGTTGTTTTTATTTACCTATTTAATTTTTAAAAAATATTGTGAAGTAAAATTAGTACATGACGTCATTTGTTTAGGTTCTCATGAAAGAATTTTCGAAAAATGTTAGAGCTTTGTTAGAGAAATGTTAAAAATGAGAGATAGAAAAAAATTTTGGAATTATGAAATCTGAATTTACGAATTTTTTATTTATATGATAAGGATTTATATTATTATTACAAATTAATATCTTATTGAAGTGGATTGCAAATTACATTGATCGATGGAAAAAATACAAAAAGTTACCATTGAGCAACTAAAGAAAAACACCATAATATGATAAACAATATTATTTTAAGTATAACGTAAATAGTAAATAGTGTATCACCAAACCTCGTGGGAGTGTTCCTCGTGGCCAGGCAGGCCGTCCCGCACCACGTAATGGATAAGGTCCATGGCGCGCCGCATCTGACAGAACACTGTGTCCCTGTTCTCCCTCGCAGACGCACTCCCTGGATGCCGAAGACACGTCTACCGAACAAACATGAAAAAAAATTATACAATAATGAAAATGTTGAAATTGATTACCGCACTGTTATTGTGGAGCTATGCTGTGGAGTAAACCATTTAGCGCTTACTACATCCGCTATGTGTTGTGAATTTCACGGAATTTCGGCCATGTTTTATAAAACGTTGTTCACTGTTCTATAAAACGTTATTTTCTGCTTGCCATTATTATGCTCACCAGAACCCATAACTACTCCTTAATTAATTTAATTGTATTTTATTGAGCACGCGTAAAGTAATTGATCAATAAAATAAATGAAACACCTTCTGTTAAGATGGATTTTTATTTTCAGAAATAACATGTACGAGTAAATATCGTTACATAAAAATATCTCGTAACATGCACCTTAATAACGCGAAGTGAAGAATTGGGTTTAATAATAATTTTCAATAGGGTTCAATAAAATCTAAAGATATATTGCCGTCCATTGGCCATCTATAAAGTCTGCTGTCACAAACAAAGCACAGTGACCTAATTTGGCGAAGTACCTTCATAATGAATGGGAGGAGACTATGGATCCTCGAGGCTGATTGAGGTACGGGAATCTTAAGAGGCCAGACACTACGGAAGATTTATTGTTAATGGTCCCTATCTTGAGAGCGAGTAGGTCTCGATGGGAGAGGTAGCAGTCCGAAGTTCGCGATGT
>DWQL01000574.1:0-14460 GCA_018231265.1 Noctuana haematospila | reverse complement strand
GTCTCTGTTTTGGGAACTAACGCAAACACAATCGAAAAAACAGCTATCCATTACAAAAACTTTATAACTTTGTATAATGAAGTCAATCCAGCTCTGTTTGTTTAACCTATTAAATAGGCACTCATTGGAAAGCAGTTCTTCAGTTAAAATTATGTCAGCATTACATTTTGGCGTAATGTTTTCTGAGTATATAACAAACTGTTCGTAACTTAAGAGAAATTTAGCTTGTAGTAGGCATAAATTAGCACCACGACATTTTAACAGGTTTATGATTTCTTTATACGTGTCATGTATTTCTATAACATATCTAAACTTTTCATCCATCCCAAATACGCTGTAATGGGAAAAAATATATATTTTATCGGTAACAAGTACAATACGGAACAAAACTACTAAAATACCGTTTATAAATATATTATTATACTTACCATACTTTATGTATGTGCTTCATTAGAGGTCCGGCAATTCTTCGTACAAAGCTCAAGTATGAAACATTCATTCCTTTGGCTTTCGTTCCACTTTGTGAGTTCATAGCAGATGATATTGTATGAAAAGTATCAGGTATAACTGGAAATAAGTCTCTACGAAATCCTTGTTGAAACATCCACTTTTCAAGAAACATTAAACACGTTTCTAGGTAGTCATACAAATCCTTTTGGGTATTTTCAGGAAAATAGGGATATGGGTTATCATCGAACTTTACAAACATGTTTGTGTGTAATGTTAAAGGACAGTAAGTAAAACAAAAACTAATTTCAACATCACAACAAGATCCACTATCATGGCTGAAATTTAATGTCATATTACGCGCATAAGCGGTTTGACAACATACAGTAATGCTTACGGTTACTATTGTGTAATTTGTATCATTTTCTGTCACAATATTTGATTCAATAAATTTTACTATTAAATTCGTTTCTTCCTTTGAAACACAGGAAAATGATTCTAGATTTGATTCAGTCTCTATTTTTAATGTTATCGATTGAGTAATGTCTTGGCCGACGTGACATGGGGGAAATATTATTCTATAAACGCTAGGAGTCATTATGGCAGTTTGTCTTTTGCCAATGAATGTTAAATTATGATATGGCGTCGTCATTTGTTTATCCAAATATAATAAAGCTTGAGCAACAAATTTGCCTCGTCCTTTCGGATGAAATTTTAGGGTGAAATCTACAACTTTGCCACGGTATAATTCAAATTTCATCTGAGTTTCATTTATTACTGATTGATTATCTTCAGTATGTAGATCCAATGAGAAATTTGGAATTAGTTTTGATGTCAGAATAGTTACATATAAATAACACTTTGAAACGTTTGTCATAGTAAAGTTCAGCGTATTATTTGCATTAACATTATATTCTATTTCAAATTTTTCAACAGAAAATTCTATCCATGGAACAGTTATTACTCCTGTGATGCGGCAAAAGCTTATGTCTTTGTTGATGGTTTTTAGTTTCACCTTTGAATTATTTTCATAGGATCTGTAATTAAAAATTTAATCATTAGATATTTTTATCACCGCTGATTTATTACTAAATATTATTCAGCAAAAAAATCTTACTGTTCATATTTCCCCACATAGTAGCGAAGCTCAGTCGACTATGCATTATTATCAGGAGGGCCGAGTAATCCATTTACTTTAAATGGAATATACATCTCATACTCTCTACGAAAAATGTCATAAACTTTGATAAAAACTGTTTTTGTCTGTCCAGCTTCTACAAAAAACTCAAATATTCTATTTTTTTCATTTCCATGAGCGATAAAAACGTTAAAAATATTATCATCGCCAGTGTTCAATATTTCAACAAATGTTCTTACAGTGCTTAGGTTTTGAAATGTAACTGGCACATATGTCGTCATAAAACAGGGTACTCGAGCCATATAAATATTCTTAGGATGGACTATTATTCTTGGCTCCACAACATTGCCACTTACAGGTAAAATAACATTTTCCTTGTTATTAACTTTAACGCAAATATCAAAGGAAAATTCCAAAATACAAGGAATCGTAACACTAATTTGGAAAGTTATTATCATTTTAGGGCGAATGGTACCATACATTGGCTCAATTTTAAATCCAGGAATTAAAGGTTCGACTACGTGAAATAGGGCAAATTCTCGCGATGAATTTTCTAGTTTAATTTTTTCTGTTGTCTCTAAGTTCAAAGGAATATCCTTAAACGTAACAGCAGGTTGTAAAAATTTTATAGAAAGTTTTCGTGTTATTATATTTAGCTCAATGGGAATACTTTCCAATATTTTACCAAGAGACAGTAACTGTATTTCATGCGTTTTTGTCTTGGTAGACTTACAAATGTATAGGATATCACAGATTTTACATGAATGTTTCGGTATCGTTCCCAAATTTGGAATGATTTCAAATGGGGTATCAGAGTTTAAATCTTCCCATTTAAAGTCCACTGACAAATTGTAATGATTGTAGATCCTTACAGGTGAAGACATTACGAAACCATCAGTTGTCACCATTCCAAATTTTAAATTTTTTTCGTATATATTTAGAGCTGGATTTCCAACTTGTAGATTGTAAGAATGATCTCTATGGTATTTTTGGTCAATAACATAATTAAATATCCCAGAACAGTCTCCACACACATCTCCGAAGCACAACACGGTCAAATTAGTTTCATTAAATGAGCTCAATTTTATTTTCACATTAGGTCTTCTATCATTAGAATAAAGAATATATTTGCTCTCTAAAAATTCAATTGTTACTGAATATTTACTATTATTTTTTATTGTTAAGATTTGCTCCCCATACGAAAGTAATCCAACTTTTCCAAAATTTATAGAGTAGGGATACAGGATAACCTCAAATAGATCAAAAACGGTTATGTATTTTTTAGGTTTTTGACAAAAATTTTTTGGTTCTAAATCAATATTAGATGTAATATGTGGTAAGCACGTTATTCCGACAAAATAAGGTTTATTTACTTTTTTCGTGCGAGAAGCGTTTGATACCCGTAAATATGCAGTTGCAATTTCTTTTCTTCTTGTGTGTTCAATCAACTCTTCATTCATATAAGTATACTTAGGATTTAGTTCATTTAGTTTATGTAAAGATTCTATAAATTTTCCTTGACTATGTTTTTGACATACTACATTTAGTTTTATTGATATTGAATATGTGATGTGATTGCTATCTTTTTCTATTCCAATAGCGTTTTCATTACCGAGATTATGCGGATTCCTTATTTCAAAATTGATAATATTTTTCACTTTCAGACTTGTGGGTTTAATGTTAATAGACAGTCTTCTGGAAGAATTCGGCGGCAAGTTAAATTTATGCGGTAAAACTTCAAAACCTGTTACTCTTACATATTGGAATACTGTCATAACGTTAGAATGATTGTGGATGCGTACATATTTTGTGGTCTTAGTGTTAATAGTGACATCATCGAAGTCAATTATCTCTGGAGAATGAGATATATTACAATATACATATTGGCCACTTATGTAATAACGTCCAATTTCAGAATGGAACTCGTTATAACAGCAACGGTTGCCATCTACTTTAATGAGTCGCAAATCAAAAACAAATCTGTTGTCGAACTGCTTACTGTACTTAGCTTTAGAAATACATTCATTTTTCGGCGTGAATGTAATTTCTATGGACGTCTCGTCTTTTTGATTTATTTCAAACGCCCTATGCGAGGCTGATATTTTTCGGGCATCTTCAAATTTCTAAACAAAAAAAACACAACATATAGTTAATATGATATAGACGCATTTACAGCGTCTGTAAAGATTAAGCACTTATGTCGTCCGTAGTTTGGGCGCTTTCATAAAATTTTAAGAAAAGTAATACCTAATCCCTAGTGTTGAGATAGTACAACCGTAGTTTCCCATCATCTTAGTTGACTAAAAAGAGTAAAATAAGACAATTACCAGAAGTTTCCCTTCACACATAGTTTTCAGATAAGCGGACTTGTTAAGATCCACGTCTATATTGAGATCCTGACTAGTGGATAATCCGACGAATGACACAGGAAATTCAACTACGTTGAATTTTTTAAAAATATTATCCGGACTAAATTTATTACAGGACAACATTACGATATTCAAAATAGGTAGGTACCTAACTATAAGGTAGTTTAATTAGAAGTTTAAATTAATAAAAAAATCATTAAAAACATTTAAATTGTTTGAAATGACTTAAAGATTAATAAAATTGTCATAAATGACATTGTCATAAGGATAGGTGCGATCAAGAACTTACAAAAATAAGTTTTGCTGCTGATGGATGAAAAGAATGAAACTTTGTGAAACAAATTGAACCAAATAAATACATATCTACTAAAAATGCTTTTTAAACTACCAAAATTTCGTAGCCTTAAATACAAGCAAAAGAAAGTAAGAAGAAAGTGTTGAAAAAGAACGCCTTGGAACAGTTATGATTCCAAAATTCCTATCACAACGGCACCAGATGAGTAGGAACGAAGTGCCCCACGAACGGGATAACGTGCCGGAGTAATATTGTAGATGGATGTAGCATCGGGGGTGTGTCGTACGACTCCGGCAAATTAGTTCGGGGCGGGGGAGCCCCGCGCCTTCCTCTGCCTAAGGGTTTATCAGATTCGGGGGGTAAAAAATGACTTCTCAATGGGAGGTGGGCGGGCGGCGTGAGGGGCGGGCGTGGGCGGCGCCGCCACGTGTGCCAGGCTTTCATCCGCGTCGCGGCGCCCGGGACGCAGCCTTGGTGTTCGGGAAGCATGAACAGCTCGGGATGGCTTATCCGACGCGAACGGAATAAAAACACAAGGTGTTTTTTGTGTTTATTTTGTGATAATTGAATACATGGAAACTGGGTACAGTGCGCTAGTGGAAAGTGAACCGCTACGTGACGGTCATATGGAGACTGCATTAGAAGCCATGCATCCATTGGATCCACCACCGCCTGACGTGCTTCTGGCCTTACTGGCCAGAAACAAAGCCCTGGAAGGTGAGAAGTTGAGCATGTATATTTATGTCATGTAATTTTTTTCATGCAGGCAACGAGCATGCAGGCAACCTGATGTTAAGTGTTCACTGCGTGGTTTCATGGACACGGCTATCCAAGTTCAAATAGGAGAGATGTCCTATCTGAGGTCCATTTCTACAGTTTATATTATTATAGTAATCTAATAATTACATTTTAGGTTTTAAATATAATAATTTCATAGGTAATTCTTTTGATTTATTAAGCAGGGCATTAAAAATAAAATATGACATTTAAACATTACATTAAAATTTTAAAATCAAAAACACCTAACAGTCTCTGCGACATAAAACTATACTAGGTTTAATCAATTACATATTATTACCTATATAGGGTTTAATAGGTAAAACAACTCTACATTTACCTATACCAAGTATATATGTAGATACCTGAAACTGGAAATATTGCAGCTATTATGAATATATACCTACCTCTAGATTAGTAAATATTTATAATATAATATTGATGATATATTTATCGTTATTTTAAACATTTCTAAAGATGTATTGTAGTGTCGTGGTCTACAATTACTGAGCGGTCGGCACGTGGTTGCGCGACGCAGCCACGCGCCTAGGCGGCATTACTAGGGCTACCGCCTTTCGAAAACTTCCATAATATTTCGTTTTTTTTTAGGCTCTTAATTATTGTAATAATAGACCAAACGTAATCATTTTCAGTAGTATTCAGTGTTGCCGTTTGAAAGGCAATCAGACCCTGAAAAGAAGGCAAAATGATCATTGCCGTAGGTACGCTTAAATATGCTTAAATCAAGACAGAGTGTAATTAATTTTTTTCATACAATCTCAAATAGTTTTTAGAAATACGGTCATTTTAGTTGAAATACGGCAATTTTTTTCTGTTGTGTACGGCAATCTTGTAAATGATCAACGGCAACACGTACGAGCATAGCGGTAGCCCTATCAGACTACCACGGTCCCCATACTATCGACCATGCATTTTGTTTATATGGGCTTTTTACTCGCACGCCGTAGGGCCTCTTGTAATCAAGTTAAGTGCTCCTACAAACGGAGGAGCGGCGATGAGCTCTTTTTGATTTTAACGCCAGCCCACCACCTATTATGACGATAACGTCGCACTTAGTATATTATAAAATACGTGGATACAATTTGTGAGGCATCAATAATTCGAAAGTTCGTTTTACGTTCAGTGGACTCGTAATTTTTTCGTTATTTTTTCCTAAACTCCTATTCATACTAACATACAAACATTTTTATGTAGGCACCTATTTCAGTCATCGTATCAAATTTTAAAATTTTCATGAATGACAGCCATAAATGAAAAATGTTTTTTTTTTCCGGATTTCAAAATTTTTTTTAAATATATTTTTACGATAACTACATTAAATATCTACTTACATAATAATATACCTATTTTGTATCTAATAAATAGTTTACATAATAACATAGAGAAGTAAGATTGGTTTCACTCAAAGCCGCACGTACTATATTTAATACCAATTATTATGGCTTTAGTTGGGAGCCCCTATTATCCCGTATTTCGAAGGCAGTGATTACAGAACACGATTAGGGAGCGGGTATTCACGACCAGCTCCCGATTATTATTTTAGTAAACTTTTATTGAATGGTACACGCAGTGTTATTGTATTAACAATCGAAAAAATATTGTATCGGCAAACAATCACAGCGGTATGCTTTTAGTGCGTGGGAATCGTTTTTTAGTCGTTTTGTTCGATCCTCTCGAGTATTGAGTCTAATTCGTAATCACTGTACTCTCCTGTAGCGATCGCTATTTACTACTACTAGTGTGCCATTCACTAGTGTATACTTGATTCATTCCACGATGAAAAATAAGTGGAAAATATAATATATGCGTTCTCGGACTCGACCCGTACCTACCTACGAGTATAGTGTCCGATTGGTACCGGGACGCGCAACGTTACACACACCAATCTTTTCACAAGAAAAGTGGCAAGCAAGCGATAGAGCATAGTAATATTAGTAATATACGTAATAATATAATAAGTATCACAATGAATTTTAGAAATAAAAATGATAAAGTCATAAAAAGATTTTTATGTAATATCTTAATTAATATACCTACACGATATAAAATTCTAGAGAATTTTCTTTTTATGGTAATTAATGAAGTTTAATAAACACTACTAAGTAAGTAGATAAGTCTGCAATAAAAAATACCTACCCAATTTTTCGTTTAATGTAATGAATAATGAGTAATGACGCATATTTTCTACTTTTTTGTTTAAGTGTGAGACAGGATATACGTACTGTGTATATTAATTGTTCAGTGTATTCAGAGAACAAGTGTGGAGACGTCTCCTATTATATTATCGCATTAGCGGCGGAAGTGGCCACGTGCAGACGCGTGCGCACCGAATCGCTTCCTTCCGGTTTAAGTGACACCTCAACAAAATTTTCTATATTGTACACACTTCATTTCATAATTAAATTTACTTTTTTGTAACTTATTTCATTATAAAGGTACGTAATTTAATAACCTCACAGAAAATGAATTCTCCTGAAGATATTAAATTTTTTTTTAAAATAAGCATAATTAATTTGAATTTAACTCTCGTTATTTATGTTCAACAACTTTCCGAGAACTTTTTCAACATTTATAACGTGTCTTCTGTGCAGCATTTATTATCCATCTATCCAGTGTTCCAAGTATCAGTGTTATTTGAGGTCCAGTACGGAGGTATATTGTTTGCCTCGATCGATGGTCTAACATAAATTTATTATTTGGCTTGAAGGTAATGCATTAAAATTTTTGAAACAAAGGTACCTACAGTAAAATGGTCATGCAAACAGACGAAGCTGCGTGATATTGGAAACAATGAAGGCAACAAATTTTATGGACCATACTTATTCGGGGCCGAGTCATCATCCGCTCGACGGGGGGCGACATCTGTTAGCCTGTTAGCTACCAACCCTCCGATCAAAACTCACCTCTTTCAATCACCTACCTGATAAAGAAAGTTGTTAATAGGTAGGATACCATATTTTTTATATTTAATATACTTTAATGAACTGCTTCAATAGCATTCTATCTACCAGTGAAACTAGGGAAGTGCAGAGAAAAATGAGATGGCAACTAGCGTAATAATAAAAATGAGATTTAAAACAAATAACGTAAGATCAATCTACCTATTCTTATTTTACGTAAAGGACATTTTGACAAGTTTACGAAGCAAAAATCTTCAAATTAAATCAGGTAAGAAAAAATTCTCGAAACCTGGAATTCTTTGAACAGTTTTATTAAGAAAAACGTGATGAGAAACCTGTATTTTCTTTAATATTCAAACAAACGAAACTCGTTGGAGTCATATTTAGTCAGAGCGGTGTGATTTTACGCAGGGAGAATTCTTTGATTACACGAACATAAAGGGCTTCTTTACACAAAGCTGTAGTGATCAGCATTATCCCTTTGTTGGCGTTTTAATCAATCAGCGAGATTCGCCCCGACTGTTACTTGGACTCGAACTTGTCGGTTTTGATATCAAAGAAAATATGGAAATCTGGTTATCGTGGCCTATTTTTGCACTTATTTAGGTTCCAGGAATCTAGGTGTAATCGCTTTTGTACCGATACAGATCTATACTAATAATATAAAGTTGAGGAGTTTGTTTGTTTTTTTTTTGTTTGAACGCGCTAATCTCGTTATATAATTAAGTATATATAAATATTTTTATTTAATATAGTTCTATATATAAATACTTTTTGTAGTAGGTATATTTCAAAATTACTCATTTTATTCTGATTTTACACATTGTCATGAACTAGTTAATAGTGAGTTTATGATTTTTATCTAAACAAGTATTTTAGTTAGTTAATTCACAGAAAAACAACGGGTGCGGCAGATGGCGAGGGTGGACGTTGCGTGGGTAATTACGAATAGGTATGCAGTAGTTGCTTTGACTCCTGTTATGATCATAAATTGTTGTGGGTAAAAGTTTTGAGCAGGATCAATGTTGAAAAGGGGTGTTTTTTCATTACAACCTAATCAAGACAGAATATCAGCTTTGTTATACACTACAGGAAGGCTCACTAATATAATAAATAATAACGCTTCACACTCACAGTCCTACATTAGGACACACATTATTACACAGGAAACCAAACCAAGAACAGAAATCCAAATTTACCATTTAAATTTCTGCCCCGCCGGGGATCGAACCCGGGACCCTTCGAATGGTGTACTGGCATGGTAACCACTACACCACGCAGGTCGTCAAAAAAGTTATGTATTCTGAGTTTGAATAGTAATATTATGACAAATATTTCACTAGAGGAGAAAATGTATTAGCGTGATTTTTCAAATTTACCTAGACATTTTCGTACCAATAACTGAATTCGTTATCTATGGATAACAAGCAGAATCGATGGCTTAACAAGTCCCCCGATGCACGGATGCTCGCATGTATTTTGCTATTAGCGGTCATCCAGTCGATTACCGACCGTCCCTGAGGTTGCCTTATCTGTCAGATCGCTTGCAATCTACATTACCAACTGGGCTATGCGTGCTAAACTACCCACCTACTGTATATCTACCGAGAATTTAAGCTCCTCCACCTCCTACAAAATCGTAACAATGAAAAAAAATGTGTAAGCTGCAAAATTACATTTCAAACGTATACCTACTTCACTTAAATTTGTATTCGTATGTCACAGTTGGAGAAGAAAAGTTTTAATCACAATTTACACAATGTGATGCCGGAGAGAGGTAACGAAACGAAAAAGTAAACAAATGCGGATGAGCGACGCAATGAGAACGTGAATACGCTAAATACTAAACGGTAGATGGCGTTACTGTTGTTTTCATACTCGAAAGGTTCTCGATTATTAGATATCGGCGTCGATAAGATAAACTATCAACTATGTTACTTCTCTAACCCTAGTATCGATCTATTGTTCAGGTAAACATTTCTCGCAACGTTAAGATAATGTTGCATTCGACATAAAACTAAGTATACCCTATTTACCTATTTATTAACTATAACTTTAAGGCCCAGTATTACCGGTTCCTGATAAGGTACCATGATTATTATTTATTACGAACTTATGTATAGACTAGAGTTATCTGCTGGCGTGTCATGAACTTTATAAAACCAGACAGCTTTCGGACAACTAAAACCATTTAGTAGACTTGGGTGCCTTATTGGTCAATATATTTGTCCCGTGTCGGGGAGGAAAAGTTAGTATGGAGAAATGACGCCATCTCTGCACCAATGTAGAGGGGATGCATGCTAGTTTATTCCTTTTAACCCATAAACAAAATTTAATTTTAAATTTACCTGACATAAAACATTAAACTCCCTAGTAGGGGCAACGCAAAAAGTTTTCCAACGCAAACTCCAAAATTCGCAGGCCGTTGTCATTGTAAATAAGCTTACTTCGTTGTCAACACTTCCCTATGTATGTTTCGGTATAATAGAATGTTGTATAGAAACGCTGAATTGCTCTGACTTGATATGAAAGTTTTCATCATGGCTGAATTCCTTAATGTCCTCAGGTCCGTTTAATATGAATGCGACATTTTTTAATATTTTCCTTTAGATTATATCATTTTGGTCGGTTCGCCACACTCTCCTTATATTCTGCTCGAGCTTGCAGAAAGGTATCGTTCATATAATGTACATTAAATTTGTAGGAGAACGCTCTATAACACTGAATGTAGCTGAAGCGTTGTTACTTGATCCGGGTTATTAACTTGGTTAAGAGTGGTACAACGATAGAACCCTGTGGGACACCGATTAACATCTGCCTCTAGAGCAAACCGGTCGTACATAAGCACAGTAAATACATAATACGGTATAGTGTTAGAATATGATGGAATATAACCTTAGCGCACCTCTAGAGGTGCTATAAGGCCAGGCACCGTGACGATAGAGGGTACTATCGAATTGCCTAACCATACGTTTAAGCTTATTGCTTAGACTGATCTGATATTGTGATGCTGATGCCGGTGAATCGGTTTTGTTATAAACGCACCTACTCATCCCCTCACCTTATACGTTAAAACGACAAATATTTGTGTCTGTCGCTTGATATTTGTTTTCTTTGTTATACGTTTTCTTAAAGAAAGTAAATAGAGACGTTTCGGCTAAGAGATTCGAAAGGCATTTAGAGTGATGCTTGTGACTGAGGGAATGTGATGAAAATACATGGAAAACGAACATCGTAGCGAGAAATTCCTTTTCAGTCGACATTTATTGCAACAATCTTTGTATTGTGTAGATTTGTGGTTAAACAAACACCCCACCAAGACTCCACCACGTAAGTAGGTATCGTATATATTTAAACTATTCTGCAGCTGTTGTATAAAAATATTGGAAAATAAATACGATTTTATTTTATAGCATTTAATTTAATACAATTTATATCAGTCTCATCGCAATAAATTCAAGCATTTAAACAAGTTACGATTTACGACAATTAAGATAAATCCTGTGCTGTTATTGTCGTATAAAATAAAGCGTTTAACTACAACAATAGTGAATTGACGAACAGTGTAGGTAGGTATAACCACGCCCAACTTTATTTTATTTCCGACGACCATTGTACTATTGTGTGGAAAATTATTAAAGTCTTTATACCGCTGTAAATGGATGAACAGTTTACGGGGGTCATAAAGGTAATAAATGTGTGAATTGTTTCCGTTTCTTTGCTCGAGACTTTTAACAGAACAGTTATTTTAATTTACAGGCTTATGTTTTGGTGTAATTTTTACACTTTTTTTTTTCAAGAACTGTAATGTTTTGTAGAAAGTTATATTTTATCTGTTTATTTATTATTTCTGTAATGTTTAAAGTTGTCTAGTTTTAGAGCTGTATGTTATTAGTATTACTATAATATACACTTTCATTGCTATTTATTATACACGACCTGTGTGGTGTAGAGGTTACCACGCCAGTCCACCATTCGAAGGGTCCCAGGTTCGATCCCCGGCGGGGTAGAAATTTAAATGATGAATTTAGATTTCTGTTACCGGTCTGGGTGTCAGTGTATTTGTCTTTGTGGCAACCACGACAAATCCACAAATCCTAGTGTGGGGCTGTGAGTGTGAAGCGTTATTATTTATTAATTTATTTATACCTATGTCTTTAGTTTTTTATAGGCATATATAATATGCCTTTGTATAAACTTAATAAATGATCTGTTCAATTAATTTATCATGTAAGTTTAAATTTACAATTTTTCACTCGGTTGTATTTTTGTTTTTCTTAATAATTGAATAATACAACTTGGTTATGGATAAGCTTAAAATCTATCGATATTCATACAAACCTTTAACACTTATAGCACTTGGAGCAACTATTACTGTCGTTTATATTCATAAAAACATGAAATTCTCGAAAGCTTTCCTCAAATGTTTACACTCCATTGCTTGCACACCCTATCGAGAGTGGGTGCAGTGAGGCACTTACCAACGGTTTTGTAGATCTCGATTGTATATCACGACTAAGTCACTTTTTATGTCACATCGAACATGGTTCATATTGAACAATTTGTCACAATCCTTGCAATGTTATTTTTAGCTTCATTGATCATTGATCGTCGTTGTATAGAAGACACACACACACAGATATAAGCCAGACCCGTTTATTGAGCGCCTGATAACCATTTTATTTTATTTATTTATTTTATACTAGTACCTACTATGGTTTCAAAAAGAGAGGACTTAATGCTTATTGAAATCGTGTACCAGTCATATCATGATGATGGTGAGAAGTTGTAGATGCCAACATTGTCCTATACAGTCTCTGTATAATATTATTTATTAAAAAATTTAATAAAGTTAAACTCCAGAAAACGATAGTAGGGTCACAAAAATAATATATCTTGTATAAGTAATCCCATGACATCCAAAGGGGGATTTCCGATATACAAATTCGGTTTTCTCGTAATTTTTCCTGTTAGAACCAGTTTGGGGGCTAAAATAAGTTGTAACTTTACATCGTTTTTCATTTTGGGGTGTATGCTGTGCCTATTTTGTGTTGAATATTCTGTAAAAATATTATTTAGTCAATCATTTGAAAACGACGTGAAATATCAATACAGGTATACCGTATACTGTAGCTCTCTTGTTTGTGAAAATTGAAAATACAACGATGCTTAATAATAAATGGCACTTAAGTATTGATTCTTCACGACTAATTATTATAATATGTGAGGTTGACACGCTTCTTCCTGTACTAAAAAAGTATTAGTTTCTGTTTCATATTTTCTTTCTGTTCCTTGTCAGTAAACATAGCGCTATTGGAAGTTTTTAAAATGTTTAACCAATTCTACTAGTATTCTTGGAAGTTTTTACTATAACATAATATGATTATTACAAAAACTAACTTAAGTTAGCGTAGTAAAGCCGTAGATCTAAAGCGAATTAACGATAAGCAGATTGTGAATCCAAAACGGATCTTCAGACTGAGAGATGTAACATTAAAAAATCCGTCTCGCCGCTAAATTTAATTTGTGAACTGATCCAATTTCCTGGGGAGGTTCCTGATTGGGAAGGTATATCTCAATCTCCCGTCTATTAAACCTGGTGGTGCGTAGACTACATTTATTATTTTTGAAACAAGTTTTTTAAAAGCAGTTTAGACTAGAAAAGTTATCAACTTTAATCTATTGAACGGAACAAACTTTAACCTTGTCCCATATTCAGTGACACAACTCGACGTTTATATACGTCGAAAAAAAAACTATACTTTTGACGTATTTATGCAAATGTGTGAGTACCTATCTATAATTATGACAAACACTAATTGTGTAAAATACAATTAGCGAGTACACAAGAATACAAGAATAGAATACAGTATACGAGAATAGAATGATTGTCTTGTGTGTGTAGATAAATGATGTAGTATAAAAAGGTCCCGCGGATAGCTATTTCTTTAACCGATGTGCAATTGCACATTCTAATTAGAATAGGTCAACTTTTCATATAACAAAATTCATGTTATTATTTTAAAACACAGAATAGGTACTTATCTGTTCCGCGTCTTAAAATATGCTTAACAAACGTCTTATTGGAAAAGAAACTGTCCATATTTTTCTAGATATTATTGTTTGCGATCACTCTATAGTGGGATGGTTTACGATTGTCGTAAAACAACGCTATGAAAAGTAAGTAGGTAATCGAGTTTGCACCGCCGTAATAGTCATAGCTTTTGTTTTATAGCCTTCGAATTGAGAAGAAACGAATGAGGAAATATTATCAGGTACTTCGGTCACAATATTAGGCAAAAGAGGAAGCTATGAGACTATATCACATAAAATGTTAAATAAAGTTTCCGTGACAAGCTTTATGAATAAATATTTTAAGCAATAACTACTCGTATAGTATATATTTTAAGCACTTTTAAGAACTTAATTTTAAGAGCTTTATGGATAAATAATTGTTTATGTGTGTTATATTGTAGGTGGAAGAGCTTACAGAGTTCGCCCGGGGAGGTACCA
>DWQL01000573.1:0-14465 GCA_018231265.1 Noctuana haematospila | reverse complement strand
AATAATTTGGTCGATTTTAGGCTACTTTTCGTGAAAAAAAATTGGGCGACTTGGACCGGGATTTGTCTGGCAACACTGCACCTCACCGCCATTGATTTGTTTTGAATTTTTCAGTTTTACTTTTGCCTGACTTTAATAATTAAAGTGTTGTGTGAATTTGTGAACTTCCTCAATTACATATTGATTCTACTTTACTATTATAAATTTAACAACCTGGTTGAATTTAATTCATAGAGAGAACAGAAATTCACGATGGACTCAAAAATTAAAAAATGTTGTCCAAACTGCAGTCAGTTTTATAAACTCAAAAGTAAGTTTTTCACTAAATGCTAAACGACTTAGTATATTACAACGTTTAAAGAGTCAGCGTGTCCCCTATTTAACTTGTACTATTATCATTAAGCTTATAAACTCCGGTAATTACTTCGAGCTACTACTGACTAAGTACAAAAACTAGAAGGTAGTAGCAAAATGCAGTAGCCTCCGCAATTAAATTTATAATGAAGTGTAATAAAAGTATGCTATGCCTTCATAAGGTAAATCTGTAAAGAAAATATACAATCAATACTTTTCTTTCTGTGAGTTGGTATAGAAATAATAAAAATTGAGTTACCTATTTAATGACAGCCTCTGAATTTGTAATCTTACTACCTAGCTCCTTAGTAAAGAAGCAAACAAATATTCTGTTACTTTTAAATAAAAGAATAAGAATTCTGATACAAGACAAGATAGGTACCTACATTATTTTTTACACCAACAATACCTACCTGCTTTATTGCCTTTATGTGTTATATTCCTACTTTATTATGTTTACTTAACAACTTTATGTTTAACATATTTGTGAGAAAAGTTATTTTCATTTCATTTCAATACAAAATTTTGAATACTGAATGCTTGAGTAACAGATTTAAACAAATGTCATGTTTTATCTTTGTTTTACCTACAAAAATCTTTGTATCTTCTTCATTACCAATAATGCAACTTTCAGGAATTAAAAGTTCATGACCAGTTTGGTAATGAAAATATGTACCTACAACAATATCCTACATGTAGAATGTAGATGTCCTCAATGTAGTTATTGCACTTATACATAGGTGGCAGTAGAATTGAGACAATCTGCTAGAGTTAAATCGATAAATAAACATAGAAGTGAATTTCACAATTTTGTCTTGTTACTACAGTTCTGTCACCCCAGAAATATGGCAATGTACCATTGTTTCTCAAATGTGGTCATTCCATGTGTGAGAATTGCATAAGGAATATTGTCAAGTTTGGAGAACCCATAGAATGCAAAGTGTGCTTGAGAGACATGGAAATCAGTGCAAATGATCTGGCTCTGCTGCTACAGAACCATCTGCAACTGTATCAACTGTTTCCTGTCAACTTGTATATGCTTGGAGAAATTACATTGGAATTAATAGAGGTGACACAATATTTTAAAACTTTTTCTGAAGGAATTGACTAGTTCAAAAATTAATACTAAAATCCCCTTTGGCTGTAAAAGCTGTAAGCTTTGGCCCTATGATGATTTGTGTAATCAAAATATTACCTACATTTACTATTAGTATAACTATTTCAGCCGACAGTTGAAGAGGCAAATAAAAATGACAGAGACTATTTTGTTGAACTTGAAACAGTGCTCCAAGGTCCTGAAAAAGTACAAGGTCAGTACAATTACTTAAGCAATAATATAATTTTATTTCAGTACTTTTGACTATTATTGAGAATATTTTTGCAGGTAATAGAATATTACCTTAATTATACTGGGAAATATAAGTCAAAAATTAGTAATTGTAAATTTTATTCTTACAGCTCAATGTATGGAGTGCCATGGCCCAACATCAAAGATATGTAGACAATGTGAAACTAAACTTTGCAATAATTGCTTCAATAAAATTCACAAGAATTTTGTCATTTTCAAAAATCATTTACTTCAGGATATTGGTAAGAGATTAGTGTCACCCAAATTAGACATATATAATGTTTATTCTGATAGGAAGTTAATTGAAAGTTTCATACATGCATGTAACAGTGTGGAACAGGTATGTTCCCGATACATGCAAGTTTGTCTGCTATGCAAGAGTGTAATATCAAATTTTTAACATTTTAGAGGCTCTTCCAAGTGCAAAAACTTGTAGCACTCATAAAAATAAGCCTCTGGATTACTATTGCAAGGATTGTTCAAAGACTATATGCATGGATTGCATGATGGTGGGTGGAGAAAAGTCTTGCAAGAATCACAATGTGGTTTCAATGCAAGAAGTGGTATGTGTAGCATATATATATTTTTTTCTTTATGCTTTATTCAATACTATGAATTGATGGATAAAATGCTGTAATGCTCATAATTTCAGTTATTATTAAGGGTAGAAGTTAATTAAAATATCTAATAAATTTGTCATGAAGTGCAAATAACACAGATGTATGTTAAGAGCACATGGTTGCTAATTTTACTAGCTTGATGAGTTTTATTATTGTTATTACAGAATGAAGGTTTTGTTCAAGAATTGACAGACATTATACCAAAAGTGGATGAAACTTATAGAAGGCTTACCAAAACTGCTGTTGTAAGTATATTGCTGAAATTATTACTTTATGGAACATTACATTCTATATAGTGGTTTATATTTCACTTGTGTTTTATAGGATATTGGCAATTTATTATATAATATGGATAATACATCTGGGAGGTCAGACTTCACTAATGTAATAAATGAAATACAGCAGCATTTCTCAAAACTTACATCTAAAATACAGAAACATAAAAATGATGTTATAGATATCATCCTCCAATTGCAAACCACTGAAAAGAAATCTTTAGAAAATGCAAAAAATGAGGTGTCAAAGGCTTTAAAGGAAGCAAACAAAATATTAAATGCTGTGAAAGCTATAGATGAGAAGACCTTAAAAGAGGTAAAGTTAAAACAAGTTTAAATGCTCATATTTTATAAAATAAACAATTCTAATTACATCTATTTATGCTTGGTAATTACCTTAGAAATTGTAATTTTTTAAGGCAAACTTATTCGGAATATTAGAAGATGCCAAAAAGATTATCGAAACTCCATGGTATCTAAACAAGGATGATGCTGACAAAGAACCTTTAAAGTAAGTAGTTTAAGATACAGTACTACAGATATTTTAAGTATGTGTGTCTGGGGCATCACGTGGTAAGTAGATTTAGAGAATAAGGTTTTCCGTTTGTTCGTAATTTAATCTTAAGATAGTAATTGTTACTGCATTACCTGTGTCTCACTATTTAGAGTGACTGTTAATGAAGACCTCGTGGCCCTAGTGACTGACTACATCCATTTGGAAGGAAGTGCTAATTCAAAGTATAAATTGTTGTCTACCGAGGAACTGAATGAGAAGAAAATAGATATACCCCCTCCACCTCTTTCCATAGTACATCCACCAGAGTTGCCTCGAGGTAAAAATGATATAATAATGGTTTAGACATTATTTATAATTTTCATATTTTATATATTAATTTTATAAAATATTGTATAGTACTATTAGAAATTTTTGAATATTTTTTACTTTATCAGAAAAGAGATGTATTTGTAATATTAATAGTTCAAGAAAAACATTATAATATATAGGTACATTAGCAAAGCCACAATATTAACAAGACGCGTTGCAACTAAAATTGCAGATGTTCGCCAAAGTAATAAGAAATTGGAAAAGGACAAGGAGCAAAAACCTACATTTTACACTCAAGTTCCAAAATATCGCAGTAAAAATGGTTCATGTTCGTCACTTAACTCTATCACCAGTGATGCTTCAGGTACAAGTTTTGACGCAAGTAAGAACATATTATGAATTCCTATTTATACTATAAGGCCTCGTTTACATTGCGGACCGGTGTTTCTGCCGGAAACCAGCGCTTAGATATATATAACTTCATAGACTCAAGTGACTCACCTTCATTTAGGTGAGACCTGCGTACACGATGTAAGTTAAAAGCGCGGGGGGAGCTGAGGACAACGAGTATGAAGCGTTATTTATTTATTAACCTGTACAATATATTCAGTTTTATACAATCCTGTAAAGTTGGAAAGGTTATTAAAACCCATTCAGTGTTTTTAATTACGTTACTGACAATGATTTATTATATTTAAATGTTGTAGAGATCAAATTTTTTTATCATTGACTGTAAGTGTTATACCACAGACAGGCACTCCCAATTTAACATAAATTGATTTCTAATTTTTCAGGTGGCAGACACCATAAACCAATGGTGCAACAAGTAAGCCCGTTGACTGACAGCCAACATCCTAAACAACTGTGTGAAGGTAACGAAAAATTATATTAATACATTATATTTCTGAAATAGTTCTGTTAACAAATGTTGTGCTTTAATAGACTATTATTAAAAAAAATTAAAAGACTAACGTTACGTAGCTGACACTAGCAAGAAAATATGCAATTATTTGCCTTAATTTACTGCTTGTCGTGTCGTGTCGTCTCTGCACAAGTATTTATTTACTTTACTTTTTTAACTCTTTTAGTTGGACTTTAAAATGTACCATATTATAGGAATAATCCTTGCTTATTAAAATAAAAATATTATTATATGGATATGTTCATGCAGGTTCGCAGGAGCTTATTTACATAACGCACATCGTGGACGCGCACAACTTCTACGTGCAGCGCGCGTGCCAGCAGGCACAGGTGCAAGAGATGCAGCGCGAGTTCCGCAACGCCGTCTCGCTGCCCAAGCCCTCCGCCGCACATGTCGCTGAGGGTATCTTTTGCATTTCTTTTTTTATAAGGCAAAGCTAACATGTCTTTTAAATGAAAAACTATGAACTATTCGTAAGTAATAAAATATTTAGTTGACTTAGGGTCAGCTGACGTTGAGACTATAGAACGTAGTGAGAACGTGAGAACTTGAGACTATAGAGAGAGAATATAGAACGTAATATATTTACTACCTAAAAAGGTAAGTTTTAACGGGGGTGAGGTTGAACGAGGAGTAATGGATGTAGAGTACAACAAAAATGTGGTGGCTAACTTAATTATCGCGTTTAGGTATGAACTGACCCTTACGTTATGTGATTTATACTGTTTATGTTAATGTTTCAATTAAATATACTTTATTATATACAGGTAAATTCTATCTGGTATTCAACAAAGCTGATAACATGTGGCAGAGATGTCGTGTGATGAGCATTGAGAGAAAGGACTTCAATAATCCTCGCTTTCATGTTTTCTGCATCGATTTTGGAAGCAATGAAGTTGTCTCTATTGATAAGTGAGTTTTCTAATAATAGTTAAATGTTACCTGAAAAATTCCTTGTTTCCGTTTCATAATTATGATTTTAATTTCAAAAAAGTTAAAGTAAAAATGTCAAAAATAATGAAATTGTACATTTTATTTTATAGATTACGTCTGCTGCCACCAGCAAGAGTCACTTCACCTCATCCGTTTGTCATTAACTGTTCTTTGGCAAACTGTGAACCCAAGAATGGTACATGGAATAATGAAGATGCACTTCTCATTCAGAACATTATTGATAAGTAATACACATTTAATTTGATAGCAATAACTAATATTTGTTGTGCATAATAAAATTACTAAACAAGAGCTAGAAATACATACTTTGTTCTGCATCTTGGGCAGAATCCGCAGCACCTTTTAACAGAGATATTTTTACCGGTGGTAATATTTTAACTGTTCCTATACTAAATTTCCTTATCGTAAAGTATATACTGTTACATTAATACTGCTTATCTAAATGTATTATAACAATAACATAATGCATACTGCTCCAATTACAGCAAGCAAGCAGTTATAAATATTCGTCGAATCCGCTCAAAGGCAAACTACACTGTAACATATGAGTGTGACGTCACCACGTATGAGGATGGTGTCAGTTTGGCACACGCTCTTGTATTCCACGAACGCGCTAAAATGCCTAATCCAAGGCTGCCGGTAATTTCTTGTTCTTTTATGTTTGTGCTAGGAACTTATAATATAAATTGTTAAAAGTATGTATGAAAATTGAACTTTCGATTTATGTATGTATCATTTGATAATTTCGAAAAGAAATATGAAAAATCTAATGAAATATATTTTTTTTCTTTTCAGTATCCTAAATTTGTATGTGGAGTGGAAAAACCCAAATTGTATGTAAGCCACAATGATTTTAAACCAAATTCAGTTGAGGAGGTTTATATAACACACATAGTAAGCCCAGATCACTTCTACGTTAGAAAGGTAATTTACGTTTACGATTGCAATGTATCAAATTAATACATATTTCTAGTTATGATGAAATGAAAAGTAAAATGAACACATTAAATATAAGGCCTACTGAGTTAGTAAGCCTCTAGTTATTTATTTAAATTTGAATTTGCATTATTGTTTTATTGCATTATTATTTTTCAGCATCATGTACAAAGCGTTTATGAAAAGCTTTGCGAAGATCTTGACCAAGAGTACAGCTTAAGTGTAAACACTGGCAGCATTTATCTTCCTGAAGTTGGTATGTCATTTTTTATATTTTTGTGTTATTTTAATCAATTTTATTTTTTATAAGGTCTTAAATATCCGCCATCTTGATTGAAACACCAATCAAATGCGATTATCGTAAATGATATCGCTTAAGTCACTACTATGTAAACACTTGCGACAACAGGCATTACTGACGTTTGTGAACCAACACTGAAATGTCCGACAGGAATGGTGTGCGCGGTGAACTTGGAGAAGGGCGGGCGGTGGGCGCGCGGCGTGGTGCGCGAGGCGCCGGGTCGCGGCCGCGTGCGCGTGTGGCTACCCGACTGCGGCGCGCTGCGGCTGCTGCACTGGACCGCGCTGCGCCGCCTGCACCGCCACTTCACCACGCTCCGTGCACTGGTACGCCTTTCACCTTTCATCTTCCCCCTCACGCTTCACCTCGTTATTGACTTTTTTAAATTTCTAATACAAAGTAATTTTTAATGCATAATTATTTATATGCAGGCTGTGGAATGCCATCTGGCTGGTATAACGCCGCTGAACAAACAATGGAGCACTGGATCGGTTACTTTGTTCAAATGTTTCGAGAATCGTCTTTTAGATCTTCATGTAGAAGACAGCCAAAACCGTGGTTCCCTTGGCGTCACTCTGTATGATAAAAACGATCTCGAAAATATTATCTGTGTAAATGAAGAGATGATTAAACACAAGTTCGCCGTTACTTTTGGGTGAGACATAAATATATAATAAAAAATACACCCAATTGTTCTCGAAATGTTCATGTTCAATAAAACGCAATTTATTTGTTTCAGAATTTTCATGTTTAATAAAAATAACGATATAAATAATCAAGTAATCACGCACAAAACGCCATTGGATAAACCCAAAAATCAAAACAAACCAAAAACAAATACTGTTCAATTATTGAAGAAACAACAGACTCAGGAATCAAAAATAAAAGCAAAGGACTTAGAAGCTAAAGATAAGGGGCCTTTGCGACTAGAAGTAAAAATTTTGCACTATCAATCACCCTCACTCTTTTACGTGTCTCTGATTCACCAGCAAAAAACATTCAATGAGTTGTTCGATAAAATGCAAAAATACTACTCTAAAAGGCTAGTAGATAACACGCACGTTAAGACGACTTGGCAAGTCGGTGACCGTTGTTGCACTATTTGTAGACAAACCCAAACATGGCGCAGAGCCGCTATCCTCGAAATAGAAGGAAATAAAGCTAAACTATTTTACTCAGACTTTGCTTATATAGAATCTGTGCCCATTTTAAGCTTGAGAGAACTTACTAAAGACTTTGCGTCTATTGGAGACGCGGCATTCAAATGCCACCTTTGTGGCGTAATACCAGCGGTGGGCGAAGAATGGCCGTCGCTGACCAAAGAAGTTTTAAAAGAACTAATTGACGCCTACAAAAGAATCTTTATTACGAAACTTGGAAACTTCAAAGATAAAAGCATGCCAGTTGAACTGTGGGTATACCACACTGTACAAGGTAGTGCATTGGAACCAAATTCGTCGGAATGGCGATGCCTAAACAAAAAAATTATTGAACAAGGATTAGGGATCCCTGATAAGAATCAAGAAGTATGATTAATATTTTTTTCATTTTTAGATACTCATAGTTATATTCATAATCATACTACGTTTTTTATGTTTTTTACAGTTCAGCGATGCTCAAAAACCCACCGAAAACTCCGATGAAAACATGTTGTCGTTTTTGAATATGACAGGATCAATTAATGAGTGGCTACAACTGGAACAGCTGCCATTGAAACCACTGGAATGTATAAAGTCAGATTCAGAATCAAATTCCCACCCATCTACTCCTGTAGAACTTGACATGGAAACAAAGACTGAAATGAAAAAGCAAGATTCGAACACAATATTTATATCTGATTGGCTCCCACCAGAGCCATTCCCAAGCAATGAATTTGTTGGAATGCCAACGTAAGTGCTTGTCATATTATGTCATTTTAAACTGTCTAGTTTAAAATATTTTATTTGCTTTAATATATTCATTCCGCGAACTTAATACCCCTCGTATTCAAAGAAGTTTGGAATCTTTCTAAAACACTATGTGCTGCTGATGAATATAAACTTAGTTCATGAAAAGTACATGCAATATGGCATTGGTTTTGTAGCTTATATTATTGTTTTCTACAATTACATTACAGGTACATCGATAACGACGGCGTCCTTTACATACACAGCATGGACCAACAAGACACACTGGATTTAATCCGAAAAGCACTTGATGTTCGTTTCAAGAATCCTGACCCAAAAGCAAAATATACGAAATGGACTGTAGGAGAGCCTTGCATAGCACTTTTCTTCCTAGATAATCGGTTTTATAGGGGTAGGGTACTTGAAGTCTACAAGGAAGAATCAACATGCCTTATTCATTACATTGACTATGGTAATGAAGAAAATTGCACTTTTGATAATCTTAGGCAAAGTATTGCACTACATCAAATTCCCATTCAAGCACACAAATGCTTTTTGGATCGGATTCGGCCAGTGGGCAAAAAGTGGGACAGGCAAAGTTTGGATTATATTCATAAGTCAATCGTAGAAAAGAAATGTTATATTAAAGTAAGTGGACCAGCCATTGGAGGAGTCACGCCCATTGAATTAAAATTTGATAAGCTTTGGATAAATGATCATTTAGTTGATTTTGAAATGGCTGTATATACAGATGGTACTAAAGCTGTTACCCGAAAATTTGGACTTGACAAAGATACTACGGTTTTGGAAGAAGCATCCATAGGGGACTTTACTGATTCTAGTCCTGATTACATAATAGAAGATGAAAATTCCACCGGTAACCAATCAAGTGATTCGTTTAATATGGAATCAATGAAAGAGAAAGATTGGAATCAATTACTGGAAGAAGAAGAAGCTAAGGCAAAAGATCAAACTGTATTGACATACTGTAAACAAAACATTAATAATTTTTCTTGTAATATAACATTTATTAATGATACCAGCACCTTAGAACTAACCATATTACATGATGAAGAATGGGCTGCGTCCTATGAAGAGATGTTTGAACGACTACAAAACGACGCCATGAATATGAGCCCATTAAATGGTATTTTTGAAAATAAACCATGTATTGCTATGTTCTCTGAAGACGACCAGTGGTATAGAGCAAGCATTCTGCAATACAGTGAAACGAAAAATCGTATTAAAGTAAAATTTGTAGATTATGGAAATATTGAAGTTATATCTCCAGCAGATGTTAAAGAAATCACTGAAATGTATACAAAGTTACCTCCAGCCACTGTGTCAGCAAAATTACAAGGTATAAAAATAAATCCTGATGTAGACTTAAGTGTTATCACACAAGAGTATACTAAAATATTCCTAGATAAGGGTCCTTTCGAATGTAAAATTATAAATTATGAGGATGCAGTTCCACTAGTAGAATTAAGAAATGAGCAAGGTGAATTGGTCTATGAAGACTTAATTAAAAAAAATATATTTCAATCAATTAATTAATATCTCTCATTGTTCCTGGAGGCTTTATGTCGTGACTTGATGGCAATAAGTAAAAACCAATAACATTTTTCGCCTTATTTGTCTGACTCAGAATATTATTTATATTTGATGTACTAGCGTAAAAAAATACGATGGAAATATTTGGTATTATTCAAAATAAAATAAAACATTAAAATATTTTGGTAAATACTCGCTACTAACCACCAAACTAAACAAATTTCACCGATAAATTCTGCTATCTTGTTAAAAAAAATTTTTAAATAATATATTTGTAAATGAGGAAAGACATTATGATACTTTTATAGATTTAAATAGTTTTAAAATAAAGTAAGTAATTATCGTAGATTCTATTTGCCAGTTCACGTCGTTGATTCAGACATGACCTGTCAGAAATGCATTCTATCAGCAACTATGCTATAATTATGTATTTGTTGTTATTTGCAGTATTTTTTTGTTACTAAGAAATATCTTTGATTATTATTTCCAACTTACCAAGTTGTCATTTGTTATTGAAAATCTTTCACATATAAATTTATTTTAAAATAAAAGTTTTCGCCTTCAAAATTTGTTTTATTGATTTACTACTACACCTACTTACGGCTTAATTTGTGCAACGAAATCTATTTGTCAGTCAGTCTTTTTTGAGCCGCATACAGCATTTTCCGTTTACGTTTTTGATTATAGGTACAGCACTACTCGGAAATAAAAGACATTCAAGCAATTGTTGTCATATATCTGATTTATATAGGTTTTGTTTATATTGTAATAAGAAACCAAAGTGCAACCAAACACCAAGATAGATAGCCTCCAGTAAAAATAATAAAATCGTTTTATAATTTTCAACAAAGGTTTATTAAATGAAAAAATATAAATGTCTTCAATCACATAGAAGATTAATATTATCTTTGGCGTGCTGTGACAATGAGATTCTATTTGTCAATGGTAATCTGAGTTGCGGCAATTTTCCTTTCCCAATGCCAAGACATGACGTGCCGCTAGTCAGCGCCCCCTTCGTGGATGAAATTTGGTGGAAAGAAATATTAAAAATGAGATACTTCGAGTTTCGGGCATATTGCCACTAGACGAAGAGGTGCTCCTGTACCTAAATCAATTTTCATGGGCAGCGCAAAGGCTGTACACCCATATTCTGAAAGGATAAAAGTTATTAGATATGTACTGCACATACATATAATATGATTTTTTTATTAATCTTATAATAGGCGTAGTATTTTTTTTTCTTACGCTTATCCTGGTTTTCCTAATTAAGGTTGTATGCGGCGTGGGTATATATACTCAATGGGTTACCCAATAGAGGGTAGTAGGTTACAGTATGCCGTTAAAATCAGATAGCCTGTACTCTCTGCTAGTTTGCTACTCATTTAAGGTAAACATTCCTTAAAGAATCCATACCAACCTGGTATGGACATCTCTATTTTTACATTTTCAATTCCGTAAAGTCCAGAATTGGCTAATATTTTATGCACTGCGAAATCCTTGCTAGAACCGGGGTCAACAGAAGCCACATCTACGCCAATACCAACAACGTTTTTATACGATGAAGTAATCCATTCCGCTATTTCAGCGCTTAGTCCTGTAATTAACAATAGATAACTATAGCCAAATCCTCTTATACACCAGTAATACCTAGACAAAGCAATAGTAGCTACCTAAAACTATGGACGTCAGCTGAGGGGCTGGGGGGAAATATAACAACGATGGCTGTAACAACTTCTGAATCGGTAACGGAAAATTCTGGAGTCGACACATGCCTATGACTAAAAAATGTGTAGGTATAATAATTTGTGTAGGTATACAGTGAGAGCCGTGTCTTTCAAACAGCGATCTCTTCCAGGCACCCTTATATACATATTATTTTATTTTAATAATCGAATATTGTGCTAATCGTTAAGCTAACTGCACATTACATAAAGAATAGGTACAATATTATTTATACCTATTATTGGTAACTGTTTACTGACCTACCAACCTATAGGAGTTGTAAAGCTTGGCGTTTCATCTGGTACCTAATATTAATTATTGTAATACGTCATTTAATTTCAATTTTAAGTAACCTACCTGGAAAATTTAACGTGTTGTTTGCATTAATGCCTAAATACTTCTTTCTATCGCCAGCGAACTTAGACCAACCGAATTTAAATATAATTAAACAAGGTTCTCCATTGTTGTCATTTAATAAATAATCCAAGTGATGCTTGTAGAGGATAAAATTAGGGTCATCATTTACTCTGGAAGTGATATCAACTATGATCACTGAAAATAAAAAGAAATATTAGCTAGCCTAGCTACATACAAACGCTACTAGACATTAAAATATGTACAGTAATGTACAGTATACACCAATATGTTATAGGTACCTACATATATTATGTAGGTACCTATAAATTTTTTTGTATTAAGTAGGTATAATAATTTGTTGGAATCCAATTTGGGGTCGTCGTCCAGGTTTGAGAGCATCACTATTAAAAGTTTAGCCACGTCTACCACTTTTACAAAAGATTTTCCAACTTCTTCTTTGTGCTTTTCTTTATAAAACATTTTCATAATGTTTCTTCTATGGAGTGCACAGTAAAGAATGGTACCTATATACCTATTAATAATTATGGTAAGCCTCCACGTCCTCCACGAAAACATTTTCATTTGGCATTTAAAAAACTAATAATAATACCTACATGGAACAATAAGCTTATCCAGGGTGATATCCGCAACATACTTGCCGATTCTTTTAAAGTGCTGAGGGGCGTCAATGTGAGTGCCACCATGCTCGCCTGCAGCAAATTCGTTCGCAGCGTACCTGCAAAGAGTGCAAAGAGAGCAAAGAAATGAGATTGGGCTGGACATTGCCGCCTACCTGATTAACTTGGGGCCAAATAAAAGGCCTACTTACCTGCTTTTATGTCTTAATCTACTACATACTTTTGGATCCCTACCAATGGAATACAATTTATCATACAAGATCGCCAGCAATGGAAGGTAAGTAGAATGTAGGTACTACTCGTAAGTAGAGAGGTCTTTGTCCTGCAGTGGATCCTCCTAATAATAAAATGATATATAATCATTACTTATTTATTTATTAAATTGTTTAAGTTATGGATATAAACTTACCATGAGCCGTCCTCTTGATACTTTTGAATTTTATTTGTAAACTCAAAATTTCTTACATTTAGCCAGTAAATGGTATCTTTGTTAAATGGATAACTCATGTCTATGAAATCATATTGTCCATTAAAAATTATTTTATTTAAAGTTGGACGATTAGCAAAAACGCCTCCGAAGAGATAGATAAATATCAAAGTATTTACAAAACTCGAGGACGTCATTTTTCAAATAATTGGGCTCTACTTTGTTTGAATTTGAGAATTACAAAGAGTTAGCGCCTCTGCACGCCGTGACTTTTAATTTCAATTCTTAATTTTATACTGAGGCCAGTAGGTAGTTAGTAATTTAATGGACTGTTAGTCTTGTTGCTTTATCACTATAATGCTTCTGGTCAAGCGTGGGATGATTAAGTATCCTGTTTACTAGAGCAAAAGGCAGGAAAACTTACGTCACTCATTATTTTATTATGGTTAGTCGACATTGGACTCATAATTCATCATTGGTGTACATGTATTGTGTACAATAACTGTATATACGAGTAGGTACGTATCGTGTTGTGTCCTGAAAAGACTTTTTGCATAGGCGTTAAATACCCTACATGAACAAAAACCTTATTTGTACGATTAACTCGCAAGTTCGAAAATTGGTCCATAGGTATTGGAGCGATAATCTATAATTATAAATATGTCCACCCGTTCCACTAGCAACGTTAGATGTTGTCCCACAAGAGTACCTTTAATAATTATGAAAATATTAGGTGCTTCTTTCTTCTTCTCAGTAGTCCCATGAATCAAGTGTCCAGTGGTATGTAATGTAATCATGTATCAGGGTTGATGCTGATGCTGGTAAGTATTTACTATATCAGCGGATACTGATGCTGTCGCTGATTTTTTCAGATTAATATCAGCGGATGATTTTGCTGATATTTAAAACAAGTGACAGCTTGTGTTTGTAAACTGTTTGTGATTGGCTGAAACTCCGCGTGACTTACGTTCGGCTTCAATGTCAGCATTAAAGATCAGCACCTTTTGTTGCGGATGCGGATGTTGATGCTGATATTAAAAAGAATGCTGACAATCCGCGGATGCTGATACTGATATTCGCAATAACCCTAGTTAGTATGTATAGAACCGAAAGCGTTGCTTTACTTAGTCCCGGACTGACCGGACTCCTGGTCGACATAGTGTTAAAGTGGGTTTGGGATGGCCAATTTAAACAAATACCTTCCAATAAATACATATTTATTTGACATTATAGATTAGCCTTTCATTTTCCCGCTCTAATACAATAATAATCTGTCAACACCTATTCGCGCCTCGTCGCGTTCTCCTGTGTTCTTCGTTTAAACGTTACTATGTGGCCAGTATAA
>DWQL01000572.1:0-14466 GCA_018231265.1 Noctuana haematospila | reverse complement strand
ATGTATCGCAGGACGGCCACGTGCCATGCGTTACTGAGCGACTCGCCCCAAAAGTACATGGGCACAATGATTGGAAGCAGGAAGCAACAACTTCCGATCATGAGAACGGCGTACCTGTAAAGAAATTTCGAGGCTAATGAGACTGAAAAGACGGCCAAATATTTTTGATTGTACTAAATACATAAAATATTGTCCGCTCTGTGTTTTGACAACATAAAATCAAGGCAAATGCCCGACTTTGAGTTAGCGCGTCAAGACTACACAATAATATGTCAATATATGCGTAACATCAGCGCGGCGGCGAGGTCTACCCACTAATATTAATGTTAGCGTATGACCTGTCTATATATATCATTGATTCGGAGTAACCTGTTTACAGTAACAAATTTGATGATGAAATGTTCACTTACTTCTTCTGAAACATGACCACGGGGTTAGCGTAGATATCGGACATGTCAGTGGCCTGGCCTCGCTTCTTGACCTCTGGGTGTTTCATTACGCATAACCAGCCGATGTGTGAAAAGAAAAATCCACGCTTTGCGTTGTATGGATCGGCGTCCGTGTCGCTGTATCTGGGGACATGACAGCGGTTATGCAATGTCACTGCTCAATTATAAAATATCAAATGTCATTGCTGGCCACAAATCTCTTCGAAGAGATCACAATCAAGAAAGTACTCCATTCTGATCCAATAGCATACAACAACGCAGGAATGAAAAATGCCGACAAAATATTGAAGTTCTTCTGCGATTTTCAAAATAAAACGTTTCACCACACTCACTACTAAATAATTTAAAATATTTTTTAAAATCCTGTCAAATTGCGCATTATAAACGATACAAATATCAAACAAACCTATGATGTAGCCGATGGTCCCTGACCCAGTTGAACACTGTGAACTGGTAGGCCACAGATTGCATGACTACCAGAAGAATCTGTAGAGGCAGCTTGGCTTTGTAGGCTCGATGGGACCAAAGACGATGCGCGCCAGCTGTTACTCCTACTGACGCCATTGCCAAGAGGATGCAGTCTGTAAAATTAAATTAGGTTGAGAATTTTGTACATCGTAGAAAGTCGCTCACCGTAGATCCTTTTTAGATTTTGAGAAATCATCATGCATGCCACCTTATGATAAGTGGCTACTGTAACCGATGGAAGCTTACGTCCAACCACAAATAGGAGAGAGGTTCTATTTGAGGTCGTAAATGAATGCGTTGCTACTCATGAGAGAGATGGAGATGGTCGCCTTAAAGAAAGTGTTGATAGGTTGTGTCACCTTTGATGGCGTAGCGCTAAGCTGTCTGTGGAAATCGACTGCACTTCCCTTTCTAATGTTCATTACTCTAAAATCCCTGTTATTTTCGTAATATTAAACAAGCAGTGTACATCTACTTACTTAGAATAATCGTTGGCCACATAGCGCTGGTGAAACATGCGTAAAGTCCGTATACCGCAGCGGCGTGAAGGTATAGCATCGATACACACATACTGTATATAAGCTCGTACTGTCTCGGCGCTGCTTCTGATCCCTTTAGTAGACTTCCTAGTTCCGCTCCCTGCACTTCAGATCCGTCATCTCCTATAACCTCTTTAGTATTCGGTGCCATTATTATATCAGAATAAATGAGATCATGTATAATGTATAAAGCATAAGGACTTTTCTTGAATCAAAATTTCTTTAATTTTATTTGCTGAAGATAGCTGTAGGAGATATTGCGATTACCCGTTGTTTATTATCTTTAAGAATGGCAAGACAAGTGAACTGAATCAACAAAAATAGCACAATATATACTTTTGTTAATTGGTAAGTATATGACATGTGTATGTAAGTTACTTATATATGCATGACCTACAAAGACAAAAAACAACTGTGGAAGTCAATTCTTTTAGTTTAATTTCAATGTTACATACATTAACTAAGTGCTTTTTTGCAAAAACGTTTAATTCAATAAATCAATTTGTTAAGTAGCAATTTTTTAAGATATATGTACTGTGACTCATATTGGCTACTAATCCGTAATTGCACTATTCCGCATTAGAGCAGCGTGGTTGACACCGTGCTCTAGCTAGGCTTTCCTTCTTTTCGGACTCTTAGAGATCCTTTGCACTTGATTACAATCAATAGTTGAAAGATATACAAGGCAAGCTAATGAAAGCGTGAAAAAGGCCTCGAGCGTCGCAAGAGTTGATTCGAGTGTGATTTCCATGCTACAGACGTGCTGCAACAAGCGGAGTACCTGGAGTCGACGGCGCGCAAGCTGGGCGAGTTCCTGGAGCGCGTGCGCGCGGTGGAGGCGCCGCTGGCGCGCTGCGAGGAGCGGCTGCAGGGCGCGCTGGCCGCGCCGCCCGCCGCCGCGCGTGACCTGGTGGCGCGCCTCGCCGACCACGTGCACGCGCTGCGGGCGCCGCTGCAGGTGCGCACCAGTACCTCCCTTGTCCTCCACCGGCCCACCAGGGCCGGAATATAAATGATCAGCTGTGCCCCCGGTTTCACCCGCGCTAAGAATTGCAATCTTACACTAAAATGATTTTTCAAATCGGTCCAGTAGTTTCTGAGATTAGCGCGTTCAAACAAACAATCAAACAAATAAACTCTTCAGTTTTATATTATTAGTATAGATTGTACATATTATTATTTATTTATTGATATATAAACAAAACAAGTTTTACAATGAGCTGTCCTAAAACGTCCTCGATAAAAGAATGCATTTTTGATGCACGGTTGATGTTCTGTTTGTACAACAGACATTTACCGGCGGCGTGACTTCCCCGAGCGAATCATATCATATTTCTACTACCCGCAATTGATTGTTTTAATGAATGTATTCAGAGTGTGAACGCCTCCGTGGACGACATAATCACGCTGGCGTTGGAGTGCGGAGGTCCCGAGGCGGCCAACCGCGCGCGCCCGGTCCTAGAGGAGACTGCGCGAGGTCTCGCCGAGAGACTGCGTGAGCTGGAGCTGAAGGCGGACGACGCCAGGGACCAGCTCGCTGGAGCCGCCGCTGCCTTCTCGCAATTCCAGGTACGTTTATTGTAGATACCAGAGCCTCCGCCCCATCCATTGCGCTGCGGCAGGCGTTTTGGTGAAATAAAAATCCATATAAACCGGTACATTTTAGCACATTAAATATAATAACATTGATACATGTATGAGACCTTTATTTGAATATCACATGCAGACACTTCAATTCTATTATGTATACATGATGTGACGAATAAATAGTAAATTTTCAAGAAAAGAGTAAGTTTAATAAGATGAGGTAACTGGCATTAAAGTTCCTAACATTTTTAAGGTGGAATATTAATTCGTGTTAATGTTGTACAAAAAATCTAACAATAGGATTCGGTATATTACAAGCTGTTATAACAACATACGTCAGGCATAATTTCATGTATTGACTTATCTGACCTTTCAAAGTTTAATTGGCACTAAAAAAAAATCGGCAAAACCATTTTACTATTTCAGATGTACCTATTTAGCATTGGTTACATAGAAATAATTATTAATACTTAAACGAATAAATACAGAGTTCATGAATGTGTTTTCATTTACGAAAAATCTTCGGTATACCATAACTTTAAATTTGCTCTTCCACAGGACAAAGTAAAGAGCGTTTCCCACGACCTTTCGGACTTAGAGAAGGAATTAGAAGGCATGAAGCCTCCGGGCCGAGAGATCAAGACCGTAAGGGCTCAGTTGGACGACCTCGGTCGCTTCTACAAACGGCTAGAGGGCGCTGACGACCTTATTGCGGACACGGAGAGGGCTGCTGAAGGGCTCGCAGATAGCGGATACGCCGATTCTGGCAAGGCTAACGAACAGGTAAGGAATATACTTCAACAAAGAATTGCAATATACTTCATTGTGCATACTATAGAGTAAACAAAATTATAAAGAAAAACACAAAATTGGAACATACTTAAAAGCGGTTTTTTTGCTGAAACAGCGATCTCATTGAGACAACCGTCGGGCAGTTTCCATAATTATTATGATATTAGAAGTTGGAGTTAATGAAAATATATAGTTCCTATTTTGTTTTAATTCAGAATAAAGTAACTCCCTGGCGTTATTACAAATAAATAATACATATAGTTTTTATTAGTGTAAATGAAGAAAGTTAGTAAACTTCATGATTTTCTTTATATCTCACCGACTATGTCCTATGTCCAGGTGGAAAGTCTCCGCAAACAACTGGCCAAGCTTGACGAACGCGCGCGCTCCAAGGAACAAGACCTGGACGACACCCTCAGCAAGCTGGAAGCCTTCTACAAGGCCTACGACTCTGTTATGGACGATGTTGATGAGGTAACATATACTTATGTAGGTAGTCAACTTATAGCTATTCAACTGGTGTATATGTGAATATGGCTTACAATTAATTATCGATTGTGGTACCATCCGAAATCAATCCTAATCAATATTCTTAAAGATGAAAATAATAAGTTACAATCCAACGAATGTACGATTGAATGATTGAAAGATGAATGTTTCCACCAATCCGCATTGGAGCAGCGTGATGGAGTATGGTCCAGGCCTTCCCAGATTGTGGGGAGAGACCCGTGCCCAGCAGTGGGACATAAAAAGGGTTGAAGGCACACACTCACACAATCAACTTCTTATCAACAGGCGGCGGAACAAGTGCGAAGTCTGAAGCCGGTATCTTCAGAAGTAGAACAAATCAGGTCTCAACAAAAGGACTTCGCAGACCTGAAGCAGCGCACCCTCGAGCCCCTCGGGCAGAACGTGTCTCACTGCAACAAGATCGGGCAGGGCCTCGTGCGCTCCGCCCTGCAGGGCGCCTCCACGCAGCAACTGGAGAAGGATTTGGAGAAGATGAACGACAAGTGGAACGCGCTTAAGGAGAAGGTTCGTTTGTTTGTTTTATTTTATGGGTTTTTTCGCTTTCAACTCAAAAAAATCAAACATTTTTATTTTAATAAATATACTGGATGAACGTTAAATAATACGGTGCATCGGCTTTTTGTAGTTTCAAGTAGTTGTAGTACAAAATTTTAAAATTTTGAAATTAAAATTATAACTAAAGCCTAGTTTTCGGATCTTTGATCTATTTATTACACAATAATGTGATCTTATAATTTAATAATTAAAATTATGATCGAAAACATAATTAAAGTCTAAAATGATGACGTTTTTTTCTGCTGCAATTCGATGGTCGCTTCTACAAGTTACACTACAGAAGTTAACACTTCAAAAACAGCTGAATGAAAATAAAAATCCTATTCTATAGATGAACGAACGCGAGCGTCGTTTGGACGTCGGTCTCCTGCAGTCCGGCAAGTTCGCCGAAGCCCTCGCCGGCCTGGAGAAGTGGCTGGCTGATACCGAGGACATGGTCAACAACCAGAAACCGCCGTCAGCTGACTATAAGGTCGTCAAGGCGCAGCTGCAGGAACAGAAGGTAATATTGTTATTTGGGGATTTGGGGAGCGCGCATAGATTCGCTGGTACTGTGGTCACCCCGAGGTTGCTTAACTGTGTTGTTGCTTAACAGCGTTAAGCAACCTCGGCCACGGTCGGTACTCTGGTGGGTAATCGCTAGTGGCAATTTTTATGCGCGCTTTCGTGATTCGGAGGGCACGTTAAGTTGTAGGTCCCGGCTGTTATAAAGAGAGACCCGTGCCCAGCAATGGGACATAAAAAGGGTTGAAGGCATAAACGGGATGAACATGCATTGGTGATTTAATGAGGATATTTTCTTAACAGTTCCTAAAGAAGATGCTGATGGATCGTCAAAACTCGATGTCTTCGTTGTTCGCTATGGGCAATGAGGTAGCAGCTGGGTGTGACGCTGGCGAGAGGAAGGCCATCGAGAAACAACTCAAGGGCCTGATGCAACGGTTTGATGCCCTCACTCAGGGCGCCCAGCAGCGAATGCTTGACCTGGAACAGGCTATGAAGGTATATCTCTCTCTCTCTTCCTCTCTCTCCCTATCTATCTCTATCTTTCTCCAACTAGATTAAATCTAGAAACAGAAGAAGGGTAAGAAGCTGTACACAAAAAATTTTGATTTGTTTCAACTAATCTATTTCTTGATAGGTGGCGAAACTATTCCAAGAACAACTACAGCCGCTGATAGAGTGGCTCGGAGTGACCGAGAGGAAGGTGAAAGCGCTCGAGCTAGTGCCCACTGACGAGGAGAAGATTCAGCAAAAGATAAGGGAGCATAAGGTCAGTAAAACATGTTCATCTTTAGGAGGTTCTTTGACCTCCTTACTGCTGCTAACATAATCATAATTAAACATACTACTCTCAACCCGCATTACAGCAGCGTGGTGGAGTATGCTTCAGGCCTTCTTCCGTTGTGGGGAGAGACCCATTCCCAGCAGTGGGACATAAAAAAAGGGTTAATGGCAAACATACTATGCGGCATATATATGCGTAATACATTATTGCGTACTGTTTAATAAACCTGTCCTAACATAGGAGTATTAATGAAAGTGTATTTTTAGATGCTTCACGACGACATCCTCTCGAAGCAGCCGCCCTTCCAGCAGCTGACGGAAACTGCGTCTACCCTCATGGCCCTCGTGGGAGATGATGAGGCGTCGGCGTTGGCCGACAGGCTGCAGGCAGCTGCTGATAGGTATGTAGATATCAGGGTCATAATATAAATTTTTCAAAGAATACTTTATAAGCACTAAAGTTCTTAAACCAAAAAAAAATTCAAAGACTCTTTTGCAGTGTATTTTAATATTAGGTTTATTTGATAGATTTTAATTATTCATAATATATATCATAATTTAATTGATATTTAATATTTCAAATTGCCAGAACACTGTTCGCCACAGCACAAAGCTTCATAGCTTGTACAACGAAGCTTCAAAGCTTGTACAACGAAGCTTCTTTAACTTTACTACCCTTCTCACAGATACCAGGCCCTGGTGGATCACAGCCTGGACATCGGCGGTCTGCTGGACCGCTCCCGCAGCGGCCTGCGGCACCTCGTGCTCACGTACCAGGAGCTGTCGGCGTGGATGGACGCCATGGAGCAGCAGCTCGCGCGGCGACGCCTGCTGCCGTTGCACATGGAGAAACTGCTACGGCAGATGGACGAGCTCGCGGTGAGTTTTTGTATGCTCTAAGCCTAGCCTAGCCTAGCAAACAGGCAGACTGGCCACCTGATGATACTTAAATCGTGGATACCCTTTTTGTCTCGGGAAGACAGAAGGTTTATGCCGGACTCCAACCGTCTAAAACCCAAGGAGTACGCTTCTGCATTCTTCCGCAGCCCCGGAGGCGTAGGTCCTCAAAGGTGTTTCTTTTCTTTGATGGGATAGAGCTGGAGTTCCTCCAAACCTTTTTTAAGGATGTACACTGAACACCACGTGCGCCGCCTCGAGGCCTTATAGCGTGATGGTGGTCATCCCCGCCTAAGTCAAACCTCTATATACCGTATAACCAACCCTTCCATCACCTCAACAGGAAAAAACCGAAGAGATAGCGTCCAAGCAAGAAGCGGTGGACAGCACGGTGGAGTCGGGGCTCGAGCTCATGAAGCACATCTCCGGAGACGAGGCGCTGCAGCTCAAGGACAAGCTCGACGCGCTGCAGAGGAGATACAACGAGCTGACGTCACGAGGGGCGGAGCTACTGCGCGTCGCGTCAGAGACACTGCCGCTTGTGCAGCAGTTGTACAATAACCACTCCAGGTATGTATAACCTTATAAAGGTTATGCCATATAAGAAATGGGGATTGCTGGTAGGAAAGTGATAATTAAGTGCTATAAGTATTTTTCATATTAAATCTTAAGAAATAATATTAATAGTAAAAAAACTTAATCAAAAATGTTGGGGTCACCCACCCCTTGTGGTGGTATGTTAAATTATTAACGTCCTATTCTCAGACCTACTGAATATACGCGCAAAGTTTTATAAGAATTGGTCTCGCAGTGTCGGAAAAGTTTGGCAACAAACACTGACACAAGAACTTTATTTATTAGATAAGATAATGTTGTTAAAGGATCTTAAGTGACCGGTATGGAACAAAGATGCCCTGTCATATAGTTTAAATATCCTTTATTTTTATCTTTTAATGCTTATGACATTACGACAACATTAATTAAGTTTATTCATGGAATTTAATGATTAATTTTTAACCGTCAGGTTAACGGAATGGATGTCGAGTGCGGAAACCTGCCTGCAAGCGGTGGAGCCTCGCGAAGAAGACATACTGAGGCTAGAAGCTGAATTGCAAGAGTTCAGGCCGGTCCTGGAAAACATCAACCTGATTGGACCGCAGTTATGTCAGGTAACACCATACATATTTAGTAGTACAAACATAAATTATTGTTTGTTAATATTTTGGACAAATACTCATTTGATTTGATAAGATTATAAAAAATGTATAATTGAGTTTTTATCAATTTTACAATATTACTTTTACAATATACTTTACAATATTACTTTATTACTACAATTGGCAAAGACTTAATTTAATGGGACATAATTAAACCTAAAAAAAATACTAAATAAGAATTATCTTACAGATTTCACCGGGAGAAGGTGCCACTCATGTAGAAGGTATGGTGACGCGCGCTAACCGACGATTCGATGCGATCGCTGAACAAGTGCAGCGCAAGGCTGAGAGATTGCTGCTAAGCAAGAAGGTGAGGAATTTTATAATGATAAAATCTACATATGTAATCTAAGTCTGTCTAATATATCTGAGGAGTAGTCCCTATCTAAATGTCGACTGAGTGACTGTTCCGAAATGTTACCGAATTGAGTTCATTAGGGAGAAGAAGGGAGTTTCCACCGCTATCCGGCTGGAAGGACCATATATTGAGAAGAAGTCCCTATCTCAATGTAGTAGAGGTGAATTCCTCAACACTTTCTTATCTTTCGCCGGTAACAACATTTCTTTTGACCCGATAACATTTTCATTGACCACAGCGTTCGCTAGAAGTAGTAGGCGACATGGAAGAACTGGTGGAATGGCTGCGAGCAATGGACGCACAGCTGCGCAGTGCCGAGCCACCGGCGTGTGAGGCCAGCGTGCTACGCGCACAGTTGGCCGAGCAGCGCCCGCTGAGCGATGACGTCGCTGCGCAGAGAGTCAGGGCTAGGGATCTACTCAGCCAGGCCAAGAAGGTGAGTCTGATGCACTTTGAACTGAAGAGTGAGAGTCTATTCGCTCGTTCACTCTTAGCAACTAAGCAACTGTGGACGAGGTATTTGTTGTACACAGCTAGCAGGAACGACACAGGGCCCAGGGCCAATCCTGATCGGATGTCGGGACGAGCAAATAAAAAAATTGCTCTCTAACATTAACCTAAAATTATAATTATCGATGTCAAAATTGACCATAATATTTAATTATATATCTTATTTATTTAATCATGTTATTTGGTTTAGGTTCTTCGTGAATGCCATTCATCAGACGAAGCGGCAGTGATCAGAGAAAGAAGCGAGGAACTGAAGGAGATGATGGAGGAAGTAGGTCAGCTGAGTGCCGCCAGGTTGGCAGCACTGGAGCAGGCTTTGCCGTTGGCGGAACACTTCGCTGATACGCACCACGGGTAAGAAACCGCACTATATCATGGTATTCATGATGTGTTAAAAGCTTTCTAAGTGGCTTATGTACATTGTAGATAACACACAACAGTTCTGTGTAATCTTGTTAATATTTTCTTGATAAGATTTTTTTATATGAACTTTATTTTTGTATATTTAATTCATGATGTCTTTACATGTGTGTGTGTTGTTGTCAGACTGGCGATGTGGCTGGACGACATGGAGAAGCAGGTGTCAGTGCTGGCCATGCCGGCGCTGCGCCCCGACCACATCGCGCAGCAGCAGGACAAGAACGAGGTACCAACACCACCACCACCAATTAAATAGTTTTCTTTTATTGTAATGTTTGTATTGACATACACATACATTTGAATCAATCGCTACATAAGCTTCATTATACCCCTTTCGGCTGTGGTTGATCGGGTGAAAAAATCCGCAGCAACTATATAATTTTGACTTTTTTATGATTTAGGTTTTTAAATCATTAAGAATAAGGGTTATAAATTAAGTTTTGCGTTCATATTACCTTTTATAAAATGATGCTTACATTGACCTCTATTGCATACACAGATGCTGCAACAATCCATTGCCAACCACAAGCCATTGGTCGACAAGCTGATCAAGACCGGTGAAGCTTTGTCCAGACTCTGTGGGGAAGAAGACGCGGCTAAGGTACAGGACATAGTCGAGGCCGATTGTGAGCGATACAACGCTCTGAAGGCTGAGCTGAGGCAGCGACAGCAAGAACTGGAGCAGGTAAGATTTGACATTGAATTTTGGACTTTACTTTGAAAGTATTATGGTTTAAATTGGTGTGTCAAAGATTATCCCAATTTTGTGTTACTAATCATGCTATCTAATAATCATTACATATTTACAGTATGCTCTATTTGCCTGCATTAAACATAGAACCCTAATAAAAAAAATTAACTTAATATAAATTAAAATAAAACAGTAAAAAAATAAGAAAAATATTTACCTCACAATCAATAGCAAAAAACATAATATATCCACCAAACATCCGTCAGTGGAAACCAAACTCTTAACTTTATAACAACAAGGTTCACTTTTGTATAGGCGCTGCAAGAGTCGTCGGTGTTCGCGGACAAGCTGGAGGGCATGGTGCGAGCGCTGGCGGGCGCGGCCGAGCAGCTACAGCGCGCTGAGCCCGTCTCCGCGCACCCGCACAAGATACAGTCAGTATACACATCACGTCATCGTATTATCATCTATTGTTTAATAGTAGGGTAAAAGCTTAGACTTCTTAAAAACATCATAAGTAAATTTTAGGTAATGCGATTCCTCTACATATTACTCTCCAATTTTGATTACCTTTTTCTAAATCTCATCAACAGAGACCAGATAGAGGAGAACAACGCTCTTATCGAGGACTTGGACAAACGCCAGGAAGCGTACAACGCGGTACAACGTGCCGCCAGTGACGTCATAAGTAAGGCCAATAAGAGCGATCCCGCTGTGAGAGACATCAGGAATAAGCTCGACAAGCTTAACAAGTGAGTTTTTGTTTAGTTATATTTTGATCAAAAAGTAAAAAAAAATCAAAATCATTCATTGATAACTACACACTTGGATTCCCTATACCTCGGTACTATAAATACCGCGGTACTATAAAATAGTCAGACCGAAAGATAGATGAACGAATGATCCGCCATCTTAATCGTGGGATACTTTAACTGATCGTATTGTATAACTGTAAGAGTCTTGCATTGTACTAGAGTGTAACTAGAGTACAAAGTGTCTAATCTCCTCCAGACTATGGGACGAAGTGCAAAAGGCAACGTCGGACCGCGGGCACTCGCTAGAGAGCGCGCTGGAGATCGCGCGACGCTTCTGGGAGCAGCTGGAGGCCGTGATGGCCACGCTGGCCGAGCTGGAGGACACGCTGGCCGCGCAGGCGCCACCCGCCGCGGAACCCGTCGCCATCCAGGCGCAGCAGGTCGCGCTACAAGAGATCCGCCACGAGATTGATCACACCAAGCCTGACGTGAGTACAGAATTATACACAGAAGATTCCATAGAGAATATACAAAGAAGAGCGTCTCTGATACATTTTTTATTATTTTATTTTACGCAAAACATGGTAGTCAGTTTCTGAAGCTCCCTCGCTCTACCGCTCCACACATTGAGAAATATCACACATTTTAAACAAAAAAAAATTATCAATCAAATCTTAGTAATTACAGTTAACCCTTTATTACGACAACCAAACTTCTCGTCCAGGAGTGTCCCCTGGCTCTTCCCTGGCTCTCTTACCTTGGCTGTACACTGATCTCCCGAATAAACAATAGTTTGTAACTATAACATAACATAAATCGAATGCCCCATCCAGGTGGAGAAAGTCCGCAAGACTGGCTCTACTCTGATGTCCCTGTGCGGAGAGCCCGACAAACCCGAGGTGAAGAAGCACATGGAAGACCTGGACAGCGCCTGGGACAACATCACAGCGCTCTACGCCAGGAGGGAGGAGAACCTCATTGACGCCATGGAGAAGGCTATGGAGTTCCATGACACATTGCAGGTAACTTGAAACGAATAAATGAATGAATAAGACCATTTTTTAAGAATAATTTTATCTGAGGTTGACTCTATGACAAACTGCAGGTAACTTTATGAATGAAGAGATAATTCTCTAAATGGTATAGGTATGACAATATTACATGTAATTTGACATAGATGAATGAATGAATGAATAAGATGTTAGATTTAGTCCTAGCTGAAAGGTACCATTGTGTCGCCGATTTGTGATATTAAACTGTTACATACACTTAGTATTTTGTAGTATCGTGTGAACACCGGCAAGATAAAGATACATAAAAGTTCTCGAAGTCGCATCTATGTACGACCACATGTTTAAAAATCCCTACAATAACTTTTTCTTCCCTAGAACCTTCAAGAGTTCCTCGACAAAGCCGAAGATAAGTTCTCCAGAATGGGCCCCTTAGGGTCTGACATCGACGGCGTGAAGCGACAGATAGCCCAGCTCGCCGCCTTCAAACATGAGGTCGACCCACACATGGTGAAAGTTGAGGCTCTTAACAGGTGCGTGAATAGATATTATGTTACAGATAAACTATTAAATTATTTATTAAGAAATTAAGTATTTTAAGTATGTTTGAGAGCTCCCCATAATGTTATTGAAAGGTATGTGCAGGTTATTGACCCGCACTTGACCTGGAAGTACAAGTCTAAACATCATAATTATGATTGGTCGAAAAGAATTATTATTTGAATTTTTCCAATTTAATCAGCCAATCGAAATTGAGTTTTATACTTTTCCCTTTATCTATGGTTTTGAATAGTTTTAGGCAAGTATTTTTTTTAAATACCTTACTCTAAGTAATTTTATAGTACCTTTGATAACCCAAAACCCTTATCCACGTATAATAACAATCCATTGATGTTTCACCAACAATAATGTGTACTAATCTGTTTTTCTATGCCGTTACCCTTCCCGGGCATCGAACCACAACACCAGGAGTCTAATGAGGCAAGAATGTGTACCCTGTTTGAGTGTATCGCTTCTGTAGTTGTGTCGTATCGCGATAGAGTGTTGTGATGTTTGATTCCATGTGTGTTAACTTCTTATGTTTGAAATGTTGTCTTGATATTAGGTCTGCTTTGTGCACGTTACTTGCGCTTATTAGGGATTATTTAACAAGTTTTTACTGATGTTTTGTATAGCATTGACAGCTAGTATTAAAATTCATAGTATTGAAAGGATTGAACAATATTATTTAACAAGTTTTCAGTCGTGTTTTTTGTAGGATTGACCGCTTCTAATAAAATACAATGCGGGTGTCAATTCTTATCAGTCATAATTGGTGACAATAATTGTCTTTTTATTATCTTTCAATTCTTCTTTAAAAAAGTATCTGTTCTTAATCTAAAATTCGTGTTTACTATTTATTTGTTTGTGTATGTAAACAGTTTGTCAAATCGCTAATTTGCTTTAATCGTATCAGAAAATATAAAATTTACACTATAAATAACACATACAAGTAGAAATGACACTCGTAAAGTTTTTACTCTAAAAAGGCTATGTGGGAGATATCAAAGCAGTTATTGGTAACACTATGAATTTTGTATTGTGTGATGACCATTTATTAATTAATAATTTAATTTGTATTCTATAATAATGATTGTCAACATTTGACAGCAGTATTTGTCATAACGATGTTGCCAACAGTGTTCTAACATTTATGTTGCCAGTAGTATTGACACAATATAATATGTGCATTGTGCAATACCAAAAATATAGTAAGACACTTTCATAATATATTTATTTGCAAATTTTTTATGAGCCATCGTTAGCAAAACAGGTAATTTCTATATATCGCGCCACAATTAGACGTGGGTTTTCATACAAAAGAGTTAACGAGTGTCACATCTTCTTATATGTTTTCTTTATTATGTCTTTGTATCAAATTGTATATATTTGTATCATTGTTTCATATCAAAACTACCATTAACACGTACAACCGTCACTTACCACCACACAACACTGCAGGCAAGCCGCAGAGCTGACGGAGCGAACGTCATCAGAACAGGCGGCGGCTATCAAGCAGCCGTTAACTGAAGTGAATGCTCGTTGGTCGGCGCTACTTCGTGGCATGGTGGAGCGACAACAGCAGCTCGAGAGGGCGCTCTTGAGGCTCGGCCAGCTGCAGCACGCGCTCAGGGACACGCTGGCGTGGATACAACATACCAGCGATACTCTGGACACGCTTAAACCGGTAAGTTTACACAGAGGCGGTTTACGAGTATCGTGTATACGAATATATTGCCGGCCACACTTACATGAGGCGACCATCAGCCTCCGGGGTTGCAGCGCAACTACATGCGACCTCAGGCAGGACACGAGCCTTATTGAGGTTGGATGTCCATGGGCGGCAGCGACCACTTAACA
>DWQL01000571.1:0-14472 GCA_018231265.1 Noctuana haematospila | reverse complement strand
CTCGTATATCGTAGGTAATATTCTAGTACCTTTCCATGTGCCTAAAATTTTATGCTCTGAATTAGGTAGTTGTAAAAATGATCAACATTCAAACAAACAAAATTTTATACTAACAACATAAGCATTTGGAGTTATGAATTTATAATATTATTTGTATTTATATTGTGATTTTATTTCTTTTTAACCAGATTTAATTTTTTTAATTTACTTAGATTACCATTATTTTCAGTCGTTTTTTGTTTTGCATAGCGATAATTTATAAAAGTTTGTATCAAGATTGGGAAAGAAACGTCTTTTTGTTTGAAATGTGTTTGATTGAATGACTTGTAGTGAGCTTAACTAAGCTTATCTAAGCTACATATTTCTTGAAGAACAATGGCTTTCTGTAGATAGTGTACGTCGTGATAGCTAAGCTGTAATATTACATCAGCCCGTTCAAGCTTACGACTGGGACAGTAAACTGTGACTGATCGTAAAATTGTAGTAAACTACAGTTCCATTGACTCACTGATCTCTTTACATCGCTGCAAAGTTTCGACGTTAATCAACAAATGAAGTAAAATCCATAATATTATGTACTCCTCATTTAAATTTTTTTAATTTATCTGTGTAAATTGGACTCATAATTATAATTTAAATGATCGACCAATAAACTAAATTATCGTCCTATTAGGTTATACGGCAGACCTAGATTTAGAACACAAATCTTTCCCTACATATAAAAATTAAGGTTCTGTATGTTTGTGTTAGAAAATATCGAGAAGTAATTGATGGATTGACTCGAAACTTTATAAAACATTGCATTATAACGGAAGAGTATATTTATATACTTTATATTTAGAGGTTAGAAAATCACAGCAAAGCCTGGTTTAGTTATTATTTATCATATTATATTATAATGGAAAAAGTTGATAAAGTAGGTAATTATTAAAAAAAAAATGCTTTAATATTTTTTATAAATCGCATTTATTTCTCTTTTCTTTCTGAGTTTAACCTTAATTAGATACATACATGACATGACAATTTTTACACATTAATAAAGAGGAAGTTAGTTTTGTGCCATCCCGAGTAGGTACCTATTTTAAAAATTTGCTGCAACAGTCTTTTTTATCTATAGGTACATATTTTATTAACAATCATGGTATATATATTATAATTATTACAATTTAAAGAACAAACAGTAAAGTTAGTTTTAATACAATTGATTTATAAAACATTTAACATTGAAATTTAATCGTGTTAGTATTTTAATAGTGAACATAGGTAGGTCTAAGTACACGCTAAAAGATTCTCTTAAAAAAAGTTTAAAAGACAACAATGCTTAAAAATTAGAAATCTATTGCAATTAAGGAGTAGCGATGCATCTTTGTACAATCTATGGTACCTACTTTATTAAGATATCTAAGGGTTGCGATGACAGTAGAACTGAAATCAAAAAAAGGAAAATTAACTTACAAATAGACACACCGTTATTACAATTATTACACGTTGGATAAACATACAAAATTATTAGCTTAACAAACTATGATGAAATGGCAAATAATGTTTTATGATTAAATAAAACTGCAGAAAAAAATAGTAGGTATGTACAGCAGCAGGCTGTACTTATTATTCTCTTATGCAAATTTAGAATCGCAGTAATTTACTCTTAAAAATATTTACTATAATGGCACAAACTCAGGTTGGACTAATTAAAACGAGTAAATTTTGTAATTAGCCACCTGCGCCCTGTAATAAAGCCTCTTGAGGAACGAAACGCGACTCGAATTAAAAACAGAATAATTTCAAATAATGGAGGAATATTGAAATTTTCAAAATAACTTTAAATTGTAAATTTAGGTTTTTTTAAAAGAGACATAACATTAAACCTTAAGAATATAAGAATAAGAATAAGAATGAAAGACGTAAAATGAAACACAAAGTCAGGACTACACCATAATAATTGTATGAGCTAATTAACACAATCACAGTGAAATTAAAAATTATTAGATGAGTCATAGGCTCAGTCATAATAGGTACTAGTTTTTACACTAATACAAAAAATACAAAATTTCTACAACAGGTTTATACTTATTCAGTTTTTTATTGTGAAATATATTGGTTTGTCTATACTTTTTTAAGAAAAGTTTGAACATATTCAGTTTCTCGTGCCTAATAATACTGACAGCTGGCCATTCTTCTAATATTTATTAGTGACATATTTTTTAAGATGGTATTTTACAAAAATAGACCTGATAGATACTGGTCCACATACTTATTTTTAAATCTATATCTACTCTACAATTAGACAAACAACTATATTTTCTCTTTTATACACTTTCTTTCACATTGTCTTTTAATGGAGATAAATCTAAATGAATGACATTTACTGCCTTATCAAACTTGACTCTCAGAAGTCATCGCGTCAATGTTACTTCTGTATCACTCGAGCTTCTAGAACTTTCTTTAATCACGTCGAGTTCTCTATTTGACGACGAAGAATGTCGAGAAAACTTATGCGTTATACCGTAGTCACTTTTATCTTCACATAACTCACGCACTCCACTACAACCGCCATCATAATCTTTGGTTTCGTCCGAATCATCCCCCACAATATCGTTCACTTCAACTTGTAACAAATTATCGTTTTCTTTTAAACCGTAAACACTAAAACTTCTTTCATGACTGAGGCTTCGTATCCTGTCAAGATTATGCTCCAAGTTTGGCATATTATCATCGTTTAAACAAGAAGAGTCATTAAATTTCCACTTTATACTAGAATTAAAATGTTCAACACCAGGATACAATCCCACACTATTGCTTCTGTGCCCGAAGACCGGACAGTTTGGGAACTCTCACAATTCTGGATGCCGCCCATTACAGGTTTTGTTGTACATGCCCTCATCCAAGCTTAGATTAGATCGAGATCGGCCATATTCAAAGCCAGGTCGAAATAAGCAAAAGTCAGAATTCTTCATTCTACACTGTCTTGAGCAAGATTCAATTTGAAATGGTGTCCTGTCTATTTGTCTGTAGTCAGTAGGACCATAGCCATCAAAGAATCTAGCACCATGCTTGCAAGCGCCACTTGGGCAACCCTTAAATGATCCGCTACAGCGAAGTGGATCTCTATGGCAGGCTTTTTGGATGGCATGAAGAGATGTGGAAGAAACAGTTCGTTCTAATATTTCTCCCCAATATTTTTCTCCCAGTCCTTCAAACTCGCCTTTTGAGTGCAAGTCTGATGCAATGGGCGAGCCACAACAGCCAGTTGGCTTTTCATAGCCAGGGTATGATTTTGATCTTCGGCAACAAACCTAAAATGTAAGTTTTAATTTTGTAAATCATTCACTGATTCTCAATTTAAAGACACACTTTTATTTCAAGATAAAAAAATTATATATAAAAAGATTAATGAAAAAACTTACGTAATACTGAAGTAATTCATGACTGATTCTTCTGAAATGGCTATTTAAAAGCCAATAAAGAAATGGATTCCAAAAGCTATTGCTTAATGCTAACCATGTTACAATGAAATCTAATGTAGGTGGAACCTGAAAGGAAAATTCAATGTTACTTCCTATTCAAGTAATAAACATTTTAAACAGAAATGTAATTCTAAAAAAATTTATACCTTGCAACCTGTACATGCAGCTACTACCTCCTGTATTGTTGCTGGTGTTACCATCACAATAAAGCCTAATGACATGGCAGCCATTGTTCGTGACGTACTTACACTGTGTGGTCTTACTGGTGCCTGTATTTGCTGAAAAATAATGCGCATGAACCAAAATAGACAGAATGGTAGAATCAACAAATTAGTAATTCCTACTAACCTTAGGTTTTTTTTATGATTATCTAATTGTTATTTAACTTATAATCCAAACAAAATGAGCTTAAAATGTTAAAATTTCATTTCAATTTGGTGCCAATTTTCTAAAATTGTTTTTGCATTGGAAGTAAAAGGTAGTCTACATTTTTTTCCATTTATTCTCTTGAAGAAAAAATATGGCGAGCATTACCGCTCTTGCTCCCGTTCACTTGAGTAACTTAAAGATGGAAACGAGATAGGTCTCAAAAGTCAGCGTCTTAATTTTCCGGCCAATAGCATTCTAATATTAGTTCAATCCACTACAGACGATAATAATGGACGAGTTAACAATTACACTTTTCATTCTTGCTACAAGGAATGGTAAAATTTAAATAGGTACATTTTTTAATCGATCAAACGACTAACATATTATGATTACTTTACTTATCCAGCAAACTGTAGGTACACTATTTGATTAGGCTAGTCATAGAACTGTATCGTATTAACAGAATAAATATAATAATATGATCTAACATCTTAAATGTATTTACTTACTACAGTTTCGATTTCCGAATGAGACGGCTTAGCACAAGGCGTTTGTAGTCCATTAGTCCTTTGTACCTCATCACATTTATTCCTTGTCTTGCTTACATGGAAACCAGAACCATAGCAATACATCAAAGCCATTGTCGTTGGGAAGTAATACGCGCAGCATGAGAGAATTCTAGAAAACAAAACCGGAAAAATTTACTTAACGCACTTTGAAAAACCCTGAAATAATTCTGGGTTAGACGGATAATTTTGATTTCTAGACAAGACAAGACAAACAATGAAGGAAATATTTTTTTATAACTTCGCCTTTCTAAAAGATTGATGGTTAAATTAATATCTATAGGTATTCCAATTTACCTAAATGCAACTCTGCTATGAAAGACGTCACACGCCATTAATCCCGTTGCATTGAAATAGTAACCAGATCGAGGCAAAACCATTATTGCAAATAGTGATACTGATAAAATCCAAGTTATGCTTATAATCAAGACGCAACCCTGCAAGAGAGAAAAACTTCAATTATATTTATAAGTAATATTAAATAAAATAGACTTCGATAGCGAATGTATTCCGAAAACTTTAAGGGTAGGTATACGTATAGATATACCTAGTTTAAAACAATAGTTTCCAAAACTAACAGTAAAACAACCATACTAGAAAGGTCTAAGGGGTTAGGTTAGGTTAGCAGCTACCTAAAACCTTATATAAAATAGACAATACGATTTCTGTTTCAATCGTTTACTAGAAAAAGTCAATCGTTCTATTTCGGTTAGGCCGGTGAATTGGATCATTAGATTTCAAGTGATGAAATGGGGAAGGATCAAAGGGGTTTTGAGAGCATTTACTTCGCAAAATGACAATAAACTTTTACAAAACAGGAAAAGAAATAGGTGGATGATTTCATTTATTATTCGTTAAAATGATGTGCTTTAGCCAATATAGTAAAATTTTGGTTGTTCAACTAAATTTAATGATAGTCACCAAAGTATGCGGTAGTTTGTCAATTTATTTGGTTATCAACGTTATTTATATCATTCATCTCCATTTTGTTGTGGTCTTCAGTGGTTGTTTTTGCTTATCTTTGAGTTTACGCTTTATTTAGAGAATATATTTGTATCTAAGCAATATTTAAATCCCAGCAGTCAGAACTTCGTAAGCGGCTCAAAGGAGAGATTTCAAGGCAGGAAAGGTGTTATCGAGTAAATCCTTCTTTGAGTTCCAAGTTTAATTTACTGAATTTTAATTTATTTATCATTTAAAACTTGGTTATTTCAACATTACCTTGCGTATTCATGAAATTTTAGTCACTAACATAATTACATATTTTAACCATTCTTCTTTCTGACCTACGCAGGTGTGCTTTCAGTGATAATATATACTTGAAACAGGGGACTCGAAAATAATTTTATACATATATGTAGGTAGGTAGGTATTACACATTGAGTTACTAGTTCCTAAACTATAAATCGAATACAAAGTATACTATAAATATAAAAATTTAACATAAAACATGTCTTCTCGGTATCGGTTGACTTTGCATCTACTCGTATCTCGGCCCTTACGATTTATAGTAAAAAAATAATATTTAGAAGAAGAAGATAATTTTGGAAAGTTAGTAATCTAAGATATCATTGATCCATATCTTTACCTCATAACAGCTAACCTTTTATTGTGTTTTATTACAAAATTCTATTCATTATCATTCCATACACATCAACAGTAATAATAAAGACTACATGCTACTTAATTATAAGGATATCCATAACTCTATATCATTATATTATCTTACCTTTTTGCTGGAATGTTTTTGATAAGCATTGGGATGCAATAAGTACAGATATCTATCTATCGCCATACAGACCAAAATTATAGCACTTTGTTGACTCACTGCTCCCCTCAAAAGGGCCTGTAAAACAAAATTCTCTTAACCAATTGTTAACAATGTTCAAGGCTCGGTAACTTCCGAAGTTTAAACTCGCTTTGCTGAAAACTTTGTGCACAGTCACTAAATAAGCCATCAACGGTAAAGAATCAAGCGCTGTAACCATGAAGTTTTAACGATTTCATTGTCCGCCAATGACGCGCAGTCAGCATTTCCCAACAATAACTCTTTTAAACGGCGAAACTTTTGGCGTATCAGAGGAGATACCACAATGGATTTAGCCATCCTTTATTACGTATCTTTTTCATGATTACAGCACATTTGGTATTGGAGGTAGACGAGCGAATCTCATTAAATTCAACTTGGTAGGCAAAACAAAAACCAACATCAAATGCAAATTCAAAGACTTCAATAAAATAAAATAAATTGGTAGCTATACCAAACATTCTTATCCCTAGCATCCGATTACCTTTTAACTTTGCCTACTCAATTGAGAACTTTTTTCCGAGGGCCAACTTTACTCATTTTCTGTTCATCTCTTGTTTAAATAAACTTTTACAAGGACTTTGTAGCTTCGTCTAGCTCTAACCGGATTAAGTAATACTCTTCAAATTTGATAGAATATTCATTTTATACCATGTCTTTTGGAAATAAAGTTTCAAAAGTTTGTTGACAGATAACAGCGGCATGAAAATAAACTGGCGAATTCAAAATTCTCTCTCTGCTCTTTATCATGAGTAAGTACCTACTGGTACCCAAGAATTCGTGAGAGGTTTGTTGCCATTAATTAAAATTATTACAAGCAATGAATAAACATAGATATCTACTCGTACATTTATTAGCCCCATTTCCATAATTGAACGGGCTTTGAGTGAAAAATCCCTTGATACGAGTAATGTATAGCTAGGACGATAGATTGAATAAAAGTTAATATTACAAGGATAAAATCTTTTGCTACCAATGTAGTTTGTTTTATAAACGCTTGTAATTTGTTTTATAACGTTACTAATTAGTTTAAAAGTAAAGATAATGTGATATATAAATAATATAATTTTATTTTACCTGGATTTGACAAAATATCTCGCCGTAAGGCCAACACTTGTATAAAGCGGGCAGTAAGGCAACTGGGGCAATGAGAATGCCCGTAAACAAATCGTTTAAAGCCAGTGAAGTCAAAAGGTATCTTGGCTGTAAGAAACAAAACAGATTTAGATCAATCACTCACCGATTTAAACAACCCTAAGTGCAATAAATTATTATTGATGCCAGGACGATTTCTTAGATGATTTATAGCTATATAAGAGCTGTTGGAACATAATAAATATAATATATTTAATAAAATCTTGCATCGTAACGATAATGAGGACAGTTGATAAATCTATATACGTAGTATTACATCAAAGTTATTATCTTAGTAACCAACATTATAGTAATACATTCCTAAACCTGTAAAAACTACTTTAGGACTTATTTATCTTACCTGATTATCAATATATTTGATATATCGCCGGTTATTGAGCACGCAGATCAGTACAAGGTTCCCGAAAACTATTCCCATAGACAATGCGAATATAAAGAAAGCTTTCAGTATATCTCCTGGAGCAGGAAACGTAGAGGGCCAGCCTTTATTGTTAAGCCAGCACGAATTATTAGAAAGAGATGGCGCTACGAGCAATGCGCCTTTGGTCGAGTCGAACATAGTCGGCGCCTGCGACAAGCAGCGCACTCTTCATTTGAATAATGCATTTAGATCGCATGCAACACAGCGTAGATTTAGTTGCTTAAGCTTGTTATGTTATTGTTATTCTGTTCTTCCCTGAATACTGTGAAGGCGGCTATTATATTTCATTTTGACATAGGAGGTGAACGACTACTTCTTGGTAGGTACTTCGGAAACTTGTCCCATCATCTGAAATAAAAAGGAGTGTTAAAATTCATAAACCAGGTTGCCGCAATCAAGAAACTTATGTAATTTAATTGCTAAAGATATTTTGGAGACCTGTTGGTAATGAATACCATGACGGTACACCATTCAAAGACAAAAATTAAAAATACAATTAAATATACAATTTAACGCAAATGTTATATATATTTCAATTGATCTTAGGAATACCTAACCAAATTTGACTTCCATTCAATCGGTTGACGTAACGAAAAATGTTCCCACCTAAATCGGAAGCGATCCAAATGCGCGCACGTAAAATTCAAAATGCGATCTTTGGGATGTCCAATAAAATATTCCTGCTGCGTCGTGAAGTAAAGAAGATCGTAATATCTTTTTACTTTGGCTTTACTATTGAATCAATCTTTCATTTGTAACAGGAATCAGGAAAATGTTAATAATAATAATAAATAAACACAAAAATTACAATTTCAAATTAAAAAGTGTTAGCTAAGCTATGGTTAACTTGAAGCTAAAACATAATAAAAAAACAAATGATGATTCCCTTGCTTCCGTTACGTTAATAATAAAACATTTATTGAACAATATTATTTGAAATAGATAATAAATAATAGATAAAAAATATATTAATATTACAAACATCGGTTAGTAGATTTTGGAATTTATAAAATAAACTATAGTTTCTACTTAAGATTTACAAAAAATGCTATAAAATTAAATCGAAAGTAATAGTCGTATAATTTTTATTGCATCAAGTAAAATTATTAGCTTAGCTGATAATACTGCAATGGCTCACCGTACCTAATCTGGAATCCAATAAAGTGCGTCCATCCACTAATCGTATTGGCCTCTATTTCATCGTCTGTGCATAAAGTAATTAGATTTCGAACTATGAAGGTTAGATTCTGTAATAGAATGACCACTATTTATAGTTTCTGCATAGATTGAAATGCGATCTTTGCCCGGCTTTTAGAGAATAATGTTTAGTAAGTTTTTTTAACTAGGATGAGAATTATTTACTTTCTTGAGATAAAACTCGATTTGTAGATCTGATTCTCTAGCCTAGCGATTAAGTTACAATTTAGGTCCTCCTTTCATTTGTATATATAGTAATAACTGTTTAGAGGATCTAATAAGTAGTTTAAACTAAATAAATAGGTATTTTAATATTGTATAAAAACCCACAAACAAAAGTAATTTATAGACATATAATCATATTAATTAATTCAGTTAAACCGTTCCCAATAAATAGAAGCGCGCATGAAAGTAAAGTATTTTATAATCGAGTTTATAAGCGAATCCGCATCAGTTTATAAGCGAATCCGCATCAGAAGAACTCAGCATCGTAATAAAACCAACATCATTATGTCGAGAGAATCTCTTCACTTCTCGTGGAATATTTTTCACCGCAAAAACTAGAAGAAATGAACCGAGATATGTGAATGGGGTTGTGACACGGATCTAAGGAATCTATCGGCCAGAGCTAGAGCTAGACTAACGTTTCTCTTCATGACATTATATCTAAGATTGGCGGAGTAGCTGTCGATTTCCTGAAGGAAATAACCTAAGGAAATAACGTCGCTAAGACGCTAAGTGCCTTCGCGTTTTTACGAAGTTTTTTCGTTTGACACTCGTGACAAACTCAATAATGTTGTGTACATACCAGCTGTGAAATTGAGTTTGTACAGTGTGACGTATCTACATACCTGTGTAGTGTGTACGGAACGTGTTGGTATTCAGTACGACAATTGAGTTTAAGCTCGTATTTAAAAATAAATGAAGATATTGTTGCTATAATTATATAATGTCATTATTTATTTAGTACATCTAAGTTCAGTTCGCGGCGTAGCTACTCGGTAAGGGCGCTGCTAAATTTATGTTATGTGAAGAAACTCGAAATCAAACTCGTTTTTCGTAAAGTATAATTATTATTATCGTTCTCAATTATATAATATGCTTATTTTTCCAATCCAACATTATAGCTTATTACACTTTCAATAACTCTCAGATCATACGGATAAATACTTGAAATAAAATTCTCAAAGTTACATTTAATTTTGCGTCAAGCTAATTTCCGGTACCGACAGGCAAGAAGGTTCCGATTTCTTTCCATTCAAGAACTCTGTCATTAGTTTTATCTTTATTAATGCATAAACTTTGTGTCTTTGTTGCTGTTGTTAACTGTACTTGTATATTTGCATCAAAGATTTTGTATGTTGATTTTATATTTCTGTGTTGCATTGCTACGCAGAAATAATGATGTAATATATTATATGTATTATGTTAGTGTTCATATACCTATACGTAATTAAGATCACCAGGGGGATAAAATGAAGAATTTCAAATTATCCTAATTATCTTAAACAATTACATTATCATCGTAAAATAACAGTTCTCAGCAAAAATATTTTGAAGTAATTTTTAAACCACTAAATATAATAACAATAAGGAATTGGCTCAATTATGGGGAAAATTGAAAAAATTCTCCTGTATTTTTCATTTCACGCGGTTGACTAAAAACATGAATTCATTTACCCAAAATTGTGTACAAATCCTCTGCCTATAACTCATCAGTATCGGAAGTACTGCATCGCGAACGATAAATTCATCGATGCATCTCATCGAACTACGGACTGTTGACAGCGACAATTCAAACGGTTGCATCAAATCAATCCAAAACGACATTATCGATTCACTTCAAACGTAGGTATACCAGTCACCAATATACAGCCGGCAATAGAAAAATATCGACAAGTACAAATAAAAACCATATTATTATACTATGTAACCATGTCACATTTTCTATAATTAATAGGTAGGTATATAGATAAAGGTAGCATATGAGTGTAAAGTAAGGTTATGTAGTCGCTTGCATGCCTGCTGCTTAAGAACTGTGGTCTTATTATTATTTTATTACAATTATTTTTTGTTCTTTTCTAGTTAGTATTTAAAATACCTAAAATCTAAGCGCGCGTCGACCAGTTTTATTGGTCTAATAGTGTTGTTTATACTTTATTTGCCTGCAATTTTTGATGACCATACATATTGCTGGTAACGGGTTAACTGGCGTCTTTCACTCCCTCCAATTAGGAACATTAATTATATTTATTGAAAAATAATCTCTTGAAGTAATTGTGAGTAGGTACATGGTTATCACATACACCGCAGTCAATATTTTCATTCATGTTATTGTTGTGTTTTCGAAATTGTAAGTAAGTTTGAAAAGGCAAAGTACTTACCGCCCCCGCTCGATTTAACGCAAATTTGAATGCATGGCGCATTTTGTGGCGATAACACTAGAATTAACTATAAAATATCGATAAAATGGCTGACTCACCGCAAACAGGCGCCAGAATGTCTACAAACATGTACTCGGGAAAAAGAAAATGACAAGGAAACGTGTCAGAAAAGCTCCACTTTTACACCAGTTTCTATAAAATAAGTAAGGTTTTTCATTGCGTGACACTCCAATGATGGCATCTCCGTATTGGACCGCATTTTCGCCTTTAGTTAAGGCTACATCGTTTGATGGTCTTTTAATAACCAAAAACTTTAAGAGCTAATTTTACCAGTTACTAATAAAGTTCCTGATTGTTATTTAAATAAATAGATAAATCTATATCTAACAGGATCAGATAAAGGTTGCTTATTTTTTTGTTTCACCAATTCCACAATTTTATTGTATTTCCAAACCTGCTTTTTTTATTGCAGCTGTATAATTATGATAAGTTAGTTTACGTAGATCAAATAAATCTTAGAGTTAAAGTAAAACGTATTCCATTTGCACGGTTAGAAGATTGGCATTCACACAGTAAGGCTTAAGAAAGTAATAAAATCCGCCGTAAAGTCCTCCGAACGACGGAGTCTGTCCTGTCCTGTCTTTTAAATCTAAATATTTCGTTTCGGTGAAGTTGATCTTGGTAATAGGTACCTTTTCAACAGTTTTTGGAAATAGCTAGCTTAAATAAAATGGAAATAGTTTATCTACTATAGGTACGTTTTTTCGTGGTATCAATTAAACATTTTTTGGACACTTTATGTATTTTTAAATAATTAAACAAATTTTTATGATATTGTGATTTAGCCCCCACTAATACGCTCCTTTATGAGATCATAAAATGTAGATATTTTATTCAGCTACTACCACAGTATAAGAAATTGGTATCTATTAAAACCATGCTACTGAAGACCATTGCAAACTCAGGTGGACGTATTGTCCAAGAAAGTACTAATACTTTCGGTCAACGATCAATAGGGGCCATTGTTGCACCACTGGTTTGGCCGCAAAAATCGTTTATCATTTGAAGTGGGTGTGGAATATTTTCTTTTGGACTGAATAAATGATAATTGATAAACTGATAAAATAATTAAAAAGCATAATCCGATACAGAATAAGGAAGATATCTGTTGCCCTACGAAAAATTGGATTGAAAAACTGCATATTTTAGGCATTCACTAACCTTCTGCTTTCGTATACCTACTGAGAATGACATAAGAAACGCCGCGGGCAGTCCTAAAATGATGTGGGTCGAGATAATTATGAAGTTCTCACAATGCGCCTATCGGGCGCCACTCCGGAACACTAATTCTTACTATATCCTCCACACACTTGGCTGAAAACGTACCACCCAGCGGGAAAGTTATGATCTCGACTCGCGAGTCACGTTTCATTTAACGACTCGACAAATTATATTTTCTTTCATCCCCACAAAGTACCTAGTGTGAGAGTACAAATCGTATTTAATAAACTTACAATTCTGAACCTTATTCCCAGTACTCAAAGTACATTGATGATTCATACTCCTTCGCAGAACAAAATTATATCGCGCTTTCGAAGAGCAACTTCACTTGTTACTGAAGCGGTTGTGTTATTATGTGTTGTTACTTACGACCTTTGATTTTGATTTGTGAAATGGTTTCTCTACTGCGGTTCTTGGCTCTTAACACGAAAATAAATATTTGGGAAAACGCGAAAATTTTAAATGTGAAAAACAGTTCCTTTCTATAATAAATAATAATAATATGTAAAGTGCAATAAGCGACTAGCAATGAGGAAAGGGTAAATTATTCTAAAAAAAACAGCGCAATTTCACGACAAAAAGCCTCGTTATTTCTATCAGAGTAATGCAGGAAATGATCGCAATAGCTTGCCATAAAACAGGAAAATCTGCACAGTGCAAGCTATGTTCCTCTACTAAACAGCACAGTTTATCGTCTCTTGGTCTTGGCTTTATTTGATTCTGAAAAAGCTACGAGCGACGTAGCAATTGCTTTCTCACAATACAGCCATGCAATAATGCGGCGTCTCGATCTTTCAGATGCCTTACTTAGAGTTTTTATTTCTGACTATTGCTCAAATAATATTTGATTTTTATTATTAAAAATAAATATTACTAAAGAAGATAATTTAATTTAAAAGTTTTTTTCTTACTTTTCCTTTTGAACTGATTTCTAAAAAAAGATGTTATCGGTTCGTAACACTCATAGATCGAGCACCATAGTGTGTACCATACGTACAATGTATGTTTGTATGTATACATGTATGTTTGCTGGCACATATCAATACTTTTTGTTGACTTACAAATTTACAATGACTTCAACTTATACTTTTACTAGAAAGTATGACTTTATTCACCAGTTGAACTGGCATGATAAAATGCGTAGGGCAAATAACATGTTTCTTTAAATTGTAATAATAAGAATATGCTTAGTGGTGTGTACGAGTTTCTTTAATTGTCTGATTTATATTAAAATAGCAAGAAAAAGCAGTATACAAAAAACTTTTTATACCTACTTATTCTTTAAATAGAAAGGCGTAAAATTGTTTTATTATCTTATATTCCAACTAAAAGAAAAACGTTTAATTCTGTTTTCTCACATTGTGTATTGTTCCTACTCTCCAACACTTAACATAAGAATACGGAGAGACGTTTGTGTTGTAATTATACCGGTCCTCACCCTTCATACCGGAATAATGCAGTTCTTAGGGGTCTTATTCCTCCCTTTCTTTGCGTAGCCGAGAAAGCGGCTAGAAGTTATAATGCCACATGGATTTTCCTTTGTGAGTAGGATTTGCTTTTGTAGGGACCTCAAATGTGTTTACTGTATTATGTAATAAGAAACAACAAAAGAGTGTTTCTTGTTGCTTTTATTTGTTTTAACGTAATTATTTATTTGTTAATTCTATTTATTATACGCAGGAACTTATTAATAGAATATAGATCTCTGCACTATACTTTTCGGTTACTAAACTTTTCAAACGTTACGCCGTTAAGCCGTCGGTCCCGGTTGTTATCGTCAGATAACAGTCGTTAAACCTGGTCGGAGGCCCTTTGGGCGGTTTGA
>DWQL01000570.1:0-14481 GCA_018231265.1 Noctuana haematospila | reverse complement strand
GTCGCGCCCTCGCAATCTTCCTAATGAGTGAACCCTTTCACACTTCGGACAAAGCTGGGGTTTCACGGATGATGTGACATGTATTCACAGCCGCGTCTTTTGTTAATTCCTGCTAAAATGAGTTTTAAAACTCTGAAAACGTGGTAAAGAAAACTAACAAATTTCAGGTGCAATAAATAAAACCTGCATTTCATAACTTGGTTCTTTTTTGTATATCCGTCACTGCTATTACCTATAAGACATTTCTAAAAAGCTGGTAAATAATGTTTATAAAAATAGATAAAATAGTAGTATGTAATCTGTATTAATTTGTCTTTTATTAGAAACATACTTTCCGGACACACAAACACCACAAGTTACCACAACCCACAACGGACATTTAATCATTAATAATAATAATAAAAAAGGGAAGATGCAGTACAATCGCGTTACATAAAATAAGCTTACTGCAACTACATGTAAACATTAACTCATACAAATTATATACGGCAATAACCTAACTAACGACAGGGATAGAAAGACCCTTAAACAGTAGCAATTAAGTCCATTACAAATGACTGATAGCCGTGCAACCAAGACCGTGATTTGTAAGCGATTAATCGCTAGTGCGATACTTGGTCACACTTCATAGGAACCAAGCGGTTAGTCACGTATCTTCCCTTTTTTAGTATATCTATGCGTTGAACGCATTATTTAAACTCTCCTCAAAAAATCGACTGTTGAATTGTCAGAATGTTCAATCATCTGAATAGTAGACCGCCGGTAACAGCATCTCCACACGCGTCATCAAATATAATAAAGTAGGTATAAGCAATCGCAACCGGAAATAACTATTTAGAATCATTAATGTTATAGCGTTATTGACGCAATTGCGGTTGTTTGCGCTACAATGACCATTATTATCATAAACTATATCTAATTGCCAAGGCGCGATGATGTCTTACGTACCTATAAATAATAAAGTTTAAAAAAAATCAACCAACCAACCAGAATAAATTTAAGGTAAAAAGTGTAGTTTGCCTTAAATTGTATTTTTATAATAATGTATTTTTATTTTATTTCTAAAATTAAGTTAAAAGTGGTGCCTAAATAACAATTATTTAAAAACCGCAACTGATGGCGAAATGTGCATCATAACAAAACACATAAATGTTGCATGAATAAATCACCAACTGACATAATAGTTGCATCACTAGATAGCACGTTGCTGTAATAATAAGGATGTTAGCAATGCTGCGTGAGCGCACTAGGTGTGGGGGGCGCTCAATAGGAAGCAAATGTATAAAAGAGATAACAATATGAAGCCGCGTATATTAGAAAGAGAGAATATGAAGTCGCGGGGTTAATCGACAAGACGGGTCCAAATAACCGCTCCGTGCAAGTTTACACAATTTACACTACGCGCGATGTAAGTGCCTAGCGCTGTGACATGTGTTCTGCTGACGTAACTGCCTATAAATAACTTACAATTACTATTAGTTGCTAGTATATGTCCGAATCCATCTTACATTTGCATTGATAATAAAATAGTTTTAATCATGTAAGATAGGCATTCTTTATTCTGTTTATACGTGAAGTGAAGTGAACATGAAGTGTTCAATTGTTGATAAATTTAAATTATTCCTATTAGAAATATAAATCTGAATAGAGGAGAAATGGCGCCAATAACGTTTGATCAACAATTTATAATAAATAGTTTCCTCGCAACGGCTGATTTGATTACCTACTCATAGAAGTAACTTAAAAAGTATACATTTAATCACATTTTAAATGAGCTAATCTTGTATATGTATGTATAAGGCAGGCATATATAATCTGAAGCTCGGTCATTCGGGTACTACCTAATAATGTGATAATTTTTAAATCTCAATAACTTTACAACTAAGCATTGGGGACACGGTCTTACCGTTAATAGGTATTCATAATAATGAAGGGGTAAATAACTTAACAGGTAGATGAGATTGGAATTTGAACAGATTTGTGCACCTGTGGGCCAACCAGTAAAGGGTTGAATTAATATATTTTCTCATCCTTTCAATGCATGCACATACGTAGATCTACTGATATGTTAACAGATCAGCTCAGGTTCTTTGTACTTTTATCTTCAATTATGTTACTTCTTTTCTATTAATTCGTTACTTGAATTTCTACAAATTAACACACTAAGAAATAGCTCATAATGATAGCGAGTTCATAATGATGTTCCTATTTATAAGAATGAATATACGAGTTTGTATATAAAAACAAGTGCGAACGTTGTAACATAAAAGTTAATCAGGAACCTACGTCAGATGAAACCCCTCGTGTACGTGTATCCCGCCGTCAGAAGCACTGCATCCCCCGACTCTCCCGATGGACGTCACTACCAAGAAGCAGTAATTACATTATGCGTGCAATGTAGATACGGCAGCTATAAAAATAACTAAATTTCCAATAGCAGTGTAAAAGCATGATTTGAATTATTTTTCATAAATAAAAAATTAAGTGTGAAATTTAGTAAAAAAGCAAGAGAAAGCGAAGCAGCAATACAGTTTAACAGAAGAAAAGTTAGAGGTTACTAAGCAAATAATCAACTGCAACTTAAAATGAAGTCAGGCATCTGCAACTATTTTTTATGATCCACTGCTGGGAACTCCCCGAGACTATCCAAACAACCGGGAAAATCTTGGAGAATACTTCACCACGTTGTTCCTATATAAACTAAAAAAAAATATTTTAAAACTCTAAGCAGCTATAACTACAAGAAACTTTTTTTAGCGAATAGAGTAAGAACAGGACAGAAACTAGAAAAATATGAAAAAAAATCTAAACGGAAAATAAGTAAGGGAAAAATAGTTTTAAAAAAGGAAGAAGCGAAAAGCGTTTTTAGACACAGTGCGCAATGACAATTTAAACATTTAGCAAAATTTTGAAATAATATGCGTTATAAAGGTTATAGACAAAGAAACAAAGAGACAGATAACATAGAAATAAATAAATATATCAAAATTAGTCCTAATATCAAAGTATACTACGTATTAAATTCTTAATATTATAGGTATAATGTCACAGTGTTTATAAATTGTAAATATTTTGGTTGTCTTTTTATATATATATATATATAATTTAAGACCATAATAGAGATAATAATATATTTTAAGACCCGAGGCAACATAAGTAAAGCATAAAAATTATTATCATTCTACGTCTCCCAGGGACGAAGTCGGGGGTATTATGTAATTTATGTGTATTTAAAATACAGCTCGATCGATGTAACTTGCGACATGTGCATATCGGATTTAAAGTAATATCTAACCCTTCTCGTGAATAGAAATCAATTAATGACGTTGTATCAAACCCAGAGGCGATATAGGCGACAGATGTGAACGACGGGAGGGTCGCTCATAGATCTCATCTCCCTCCCAGTGCGAATGGATGGACCCTTTCGAATTGTGCAAACTGTTAGCATCAGGATTCGGAGTCGGGACGCATCTGTCCACTTGCGGCTTATAGATCTGTGAAGACAATACTTACTTTTAGGATATCGATATCGACTTTTAAATATGTTGATACATAGTACGAGTTAAATTATATTATGTAGAAGTGGAACTAAGGGCTCGGCTCTGATACAATCTTTGTCTATCACTTGGCATCAATGTTTCATTATTACAAAATATTATATAGGTGATTATTTGTATGTAATAAATAATTTTAGGTTATAACTCAAATTTACTAAAGTAGGTATTTAAGTATAGCCTTATAATTTTTGTTATGTTTTAAATTTTATATTAATCAACGAAAAATAACACGTAGATACCTGCACTTCCTCAAATCAGCATTTTTAATAACTACAACGGAACTGGTATTGTTTCTTACCGAGAACAGAACAGTACACATTTGAGACATTATTGCGAAGTTTATGCTTCCTGTTTCCAATGAGAATACAAACATAAGCTCTTTGTTCGCCAATGCAATTCAAGTGGGTAGTTCATGTACTTACTGCTCATATTTCCTCTAATCTAGAAACATAAATATAATGGACAAGTTAATGTTTACGAAATCACTAGAGACGATCACAGCATCATACGAGTATATCCAACATAATATGTATATCGTATTGAGAACTACAGTTCAATAGTCAACAAGCCGATACGACATTTTAATAAATTATCATGTAGGTATCGATAAAACATTTATAACATAAGCAGGTCGTCCTCCCTAAGTAACGTAATCGGACGCTGCACTGTGTCCCTTACCGAGATAAAGTCGCCCTAGCATTCAAACAAGTGGCTCACGCACACTACCGCACAATCAGGAAGTACAATGAAGATTAAAAAGACTCGACACACACAAGTCGTTAATGTAATAATACTCATGTAGAGGTGGACGAATATAAGTATTATAGCGTACGCACACAAGGGGAGAATTTAAATAAAGCATCTCGCGTTGTACCAGGAAGTAGCTGCTCTCTCACACATAGGAAACGCGATAGTGGATACGATGCGGCGCTCGCGCACACTTGCTTGTCAGCAACGCGTGGGAGCGCGCGCACATGGCCCGATTGGGGCATACCAAGCACGCCCCTTGACGATACACTTTTTACTACGCACATATTATTATATGTCACATATTATTCTGTATGGCTTCAATCATATGAGCTATGTCTTCACCTCGCATAAATAACTTTTTACTAACTTCATTTTGGTATCTAAACAATAAGAATTGCATAGATCCTCTATTAAGTCCACATTATTATGTTCTAACCTGTGTTTTACCAATTTCAAAACATCACACTATAATATATTTCGATAGTAGGTTTGAAAAACATATAAATACTTACCTAATGGTTTTGTTTCTTACAAATAAATTTAAATTGTCAATTGAATATTAAATTGTTGTATTGTCAAAGTTAAAACGTAATCGGATTTATGTTACAAATTATACTAAGTACATAAAATCTACATAGTACATGCCAACAATAATTACCTTTTTCAAAAGAAATTTCTTTAAAATATATAAAAACATAATCAAGTTACTTATTTAGATTTTCTAAAGAAGCCAAAGGATTTCGTCTAGCCTTAAACATGTGCGCGTTCATAATACGGGTGCATTCCGACCCGGTTTTTTGATCATGTTGATCCCAATTCAACGGAGGGTTGCTTTGTCATATGACACTTGAGCGCACTGCACCGACCGGGGGTGAGTCGTTAAAATCGAGGTGTAATTGTCAATTCAGTTCAGTACAAATAAAAATAAAATCTCTTATCCGGGATAAAAATCAGGTTTGGCAGCAGCTTTTTAATACTTGAAACTAGTGAAACTGTAAGTATAACCTATTAACAAGCATTTCAACAAATCTATAGGAACCTCCAATTTTTGAAAACATCTACTTTTAAAAATACTAATTTAGATATTATTAGAAGTAAACATAAATCAAATATCAAAATGTAAATACTTTTTGATCCACTTCACCTATTAATTTCCCTTTAGACCCAATTCTAAATGATTTTTTGTCACCGCATTAGTTGATAAATGACGATCGATGATTAAAATTAACTGGGAGAGATTTCTTCTAGCATTATGTCCACCTTCTGTTCCTGTATGTACTTATAGGCGCTAAAATTTTAAATGAATACATTATTTAAATCATTTTGATTGTCACTAGAAATTCCGGAAAACACTGGATGTCATGAAGCCGAACATGTCTCGAAATGAAATTCTAAAACGGAGTCGTATTTACTGAGATACTCTGCAAAGTTTCTATATTAGAGTTGCCGCGGTTCACTGAATGAATAGTTTCAGAGCGACCACGAAACAGAAGTTCCTGTTTACCTAACAACTAATATTACAGTACCTATGTATGGAACGATTCATATTTAATTATTTGCTGTCAGAGTTAAGGGTTATTTTATAATTTAAACCATCCATCGATACTGTACGCAAATGCAATTAAAAGTCGTTCATGAAAAACCAAATCAATACCTAGTCGGATTTGCCTACAATTGGCGGAAACGAATGTAAAATCATACATTCTACGTCAATGGCGAAATGTTAAGGTAAAGTATTTATATGCGGAGGTAAAATAAATATTAGGTTAGTTAGTAAGTAGTTACCTACCTTTGTTTCTTTTTTGACCATTCCAAATAATTTAAAAGAATTATACAAATACATTTACGTCTCAATCCATTGAAACTTTCCATAGGAACAGAAGAATTACCATTTCCTAATCGTGGCAACATAATATTGCTTACAGCGCCTCTGGTTCACAAGCGGTTAGTGGCGCAACTTTTCGATGTGACATCATTGCCTAGTTCTGAGTGGCACAAAGTTATGTAAGGCGAAAACAACGCCGTTGAAATCGGGGTCGTGCTCCACAGCCAAACATTCGGAAGTGTCACACGATTTTTTTACGATCCAAGTCTTAATATTTGTCTTTTTTATCCTAAATTAATAGCAAATGAGTACCTATGCAATGTATGCAGGCCTCCTGGTGTTAATTAGTCACTGCAACTCATAGATGCCTACGTCCCACGACAAATAGGATAGAAGTCCTATCTGAGGTTTAGTTCACTGTCCTTGCGTTGTCTGGCAGAAATAGTTACGATAAGAGCATTATCTTTTTTTATACTTTTGAAGTATTTTTTTAGGTTTGAAACCAGGTTAACCAAGTTAGGTCTAAAATTTATTGTAAGTAGGTGATACAGAGCGGTGTTTCCGCACCGTGGGAGGCAGTTCCTTTTCCGCAGCAACGCGGACATCACGCAAAGTGGAACGAGATTCGCCCCCTCCGGACCCCCACTTCCGATGCCCAGACTGCCGCTGTCTAATTTCCTTTTCCCGCGCGTATTCATTTCCGGCGCAAACACTTCGCATTTTCATTTATTACATATTTGAGCAACAAAATCTTTACGACAACACAATAAAATATTAAACTGGAGGTGATCTTAAAATACTTAGACTCTACCTCTTAGACAGTTTCACTTTTCAGAACAATTTTTGGTCTGAAACCATCTAAGTATTTTTTTTCCTTACTGGAACAAAAAATTTATCATTAACAAGTTTCCAAAAGTGCCTATAACTATTGAAATGAATTAATGAAAAAAAAAAGAATTACAGCCAGCCTAGTCTCTTGTGGACACTATTTAAATGCTACGCTGTCGAAAAAATCTTGCTGACAATTCTTATCCTCTAAAAGCAACTATTAGAATACATACATATACTACAAAAAGTAGGTAAGATAAAACAATAAGTAAATATCGGTTGGACGTCACGCGAAACACAACAGACATTATTGTAACGTTCAACTTGCGTAACAACGTGAAGATTTCAACAAAGAAAGTAGCGGGGAGGTCTGCGGTCACGGTCACGTCGAAAGCAAAGCACGTACGGGCGGACATCAGTATCTTATTCTCTAAATTACTTGACAACATGAACCTACTCGCGTGGTTGTCACTGCACCGACCCACGCCGCGCCTCGTGGGAGCAAGTGAGAACGAACGATCCGGGAGCGCGCGGCGGGCGAAGGGAGCAACAGGTAGAGATTCCGAGGCCACTTCCGCCTTGGCTGCCGAATATTTCTGTCTCGAAACTCTCGAACCGGTAGTGGGACGGCAGCCAGAGCACGCAACGTCAAACGAGTTAATTTCAACATGAACTCACGCATAGATCAAATTTTGTTCCTCAAATCTTAATGCGTACTTTGGACGGATATTAGATAGTTACCTAAGCAGTTTACAAACTTTTTCACAGTTGCCTACTGAAAAAAATCATTAATTATAATATATTTTTTAATGTGTAGGTCTAAAACGTTTTTTATCGTTTGCAGTATAAGTAATGCCGAATTATTCAGCTAAACTAGTTGACATTCAAGATTTTAGTTGGTTAATAAAATGTTCCATGTTTTAAATCTAAACGGAAATTATAATAACTAGGTATATTCTTTTTTTTTTTGTACCTGTATCTTCAAAACAAGAAAAACGTCAGAACTCAAACACATTTCATACCTTAATACAATATGTAGACGAACAAACTGAGCTAAAACCGGTTAGTGCTCATATTGTCTCATTCTGTACCAGGAAACCGCCATGCGCCAGCCGACAGTCAGACGTTTCCTGTGTGCTTTTAGTAGGTACCTATATATTAAAATACACGTAGGTAGGTATTAAGTAAAATAAAATGCCTTTTACTTTGTGCTCATTATGCATTATCATAAAATAAGCAGATAGGCAACACAAAACTACTGCATAACAAGGGCCCTAAACCTCAAAAGCATTATTTTATGCCCTAGCCTAGATACCCTGTTTTGTTAAAATTTTCCCATTGTATAAGGTATCACCATGTAGGTATATTACCTTTATAGAATATAGTACCTTTGCTCAAGGCAAAATTGGACTTAAAAGAAATTCTGGCACAGGTCATCTCCTCCTTCCTCTAGTAACATCATCTCAGTGATCAAACAAAAATTTCATCTCATATTGTGATTAGTAGATAGGTAGATACGAACTTCACAAACAAGGAAATATTGTGAGTTATTAAAAACTAGCGCGCTGACGTAACGCCTCTACAGAGCTAGTACTTACTTCCGCATGCCCTAGGTAGCACACACAGCCTGTAGTTGATTGTTGTTTGTCCGTAACTGGTCTTCAATATTCTGTCTTACCAGTAATTAGGGAGACCCGGAACTAATGGGACAACGGTATGCTATTGCGGAAACATTACTCAATACTCATATATCTGTGTAGTTAAAATGAGACTGGGTCTCAGTCTGGCTCCCGAAGTTTTATCTCATTCTTCGCAACATTATGAGAAGCGGGTCGGCGTGGCAGGGGGGCGGAAGCGCGGGGGAGGGCGGCGGTTCGCGTCCGTCCTCCCGCACCGCCACCGCATCATCAGTCCGCGTCGGAGAGTTGCCCGCGACGCTCGTTTGCGAGCTCGATCCCTCAGATACGGTGCTGGTTTACGGCGTGCCGTAACACGACACGTTTGGAGGGACCGCCGCCGCTACGTGTGTGCCTGGTGCTCTGTGAACTTTGGATATTGTGTTTCGAGTGCTGTGACAATGTATATGTGCTGAATTGTCCATCTTCCTTCAAGAACTTTTTAGGATTTTTTCAACATAGCTAGTTCCGGATCAGCTCAGCCGGTGAGTAGCGGTGCTTATCTCAGACCGCGCTATCTCGGACATACGCATTTCCGACCCCGCCCGATAAGAGCCAGCAGGCTGTCGTTCTGATATAGATTCAAATCCGGCCAGAGTTACACTACATTTAACAAAACATTTTCCGCTGATTCAACATTATGCAAATAATTTCACATAAATATTTTCTTATTATTAAGTATATTGCTATGCTGCGAAATAGTTGGATTAAAGCTCGGCAATTCCAAACTCATTGCGTTTGTTTGAGAAACTGAAAATCAACGGAACAACAGGTGGCAGCCCTGTTACTCCGCAAATTCTATACCGTCCGTATATTCGACTTTGTTAAGAAAATTATTTAGTTAGTTGCAATATTTCTAACAAACCTAATACAAAACTGATTATATTAAACTATTAATTTATGTCTGTCTTAGAAAAATTTGACATAATCGCGGATGCTATGTTTTATCACTAAATTCTGCAAAAAGGCTGATAACAAGTTATCATAAATTTGATAACACATGAAGTCATCGGCAAATGTTTATTATCAAAAACTACACACGGACGTACTTTAGTAACAAGACTAAATCGTACATAAAATAACATAAATAGTATTTAAATACCTACATACCTATTTAAATTAATACCAGGATATCGATTACATAACAGGAACTAAGTACTTATATCATTAGTATTGTTATATATAGTTTTTTAGGTAAATAATTGGGTAAAATTAATGATATTCAGTTATAATGAGTACAAATATTTTAATATAGGTAGTAATATACCACCAATTTATATATAACTAATTTGTTATCTATAAAGTTATGTATGTTATATTATTCTATTAGTATATTACTATAGTACTGAAGAGCTAAAACTATAGTATCTTATCTAAATACAACTGCACTCAGAATTATTTAAATATTAGATATTAATATAAATTACCTATATCCATTAAGGTATGTAGTGCTGACTTGCTAGTTAAATTCTGAGCTGTCAGAACGCAACACCTTTAAACATTTTACAAATCAACAATATAAATTATGACGTCATAGTTCACAAGTCAACTGACAGACTTTTACATTGTTTCGTATGAAATAAAAATTTAATTTATTTAACAATATGAATCAACAAAGATTTTTACTCATTTTTTATTGTCCCTTTTTATACGAATATTTTAGAAATGATTAAGGATTACATCAACACCCATTTAAAAAAAAATTTAACTGTCAATCCTACTCGTTAACTTAAATGCTACATTATTTATGAACAGGTGATTATAATTATAATAGCTTTAATACGCATTACATTTTAGCGCCATCTGTTGTCGAATAGTGTTACTATGAAATGTTATAGATACCGTAGGTACAATACAATGCAAAGCAACAAAATTTTATCACACATGAATATACATGTTTCAAGTATGCAATTATCATTTTTACAGATCGTGATGAAAGTAGTTAGCTTGCAATTGCCTTCGGGGCCCAGCATGGAGCGGTTACCGCTTCCATTCAGCCCGACCGAGTTATTATGGAGGTATCCATTGCCGTGGGCCCCGCCACCTCCTTCACCTCTTGGTGACGCAAAGGCGCAATTGCCCGCAGGCCTGCCACCTGAACCAAGACTATGGACCAGAGAGGATGTCGTAGTCTTTTTGAAATGGTGTGAACATGAGTTTGATTTGCCTAAATTTGACATGGATCTCTTCCAAATGAATGGTAAATATCAAATGTATTAAAAAACACTTTCGTTTATAAAAATCCTACTGACATATTAAGCAAATGTAATTTTTTTCTTTACAGGCAAGGCTTTGTGCCTCTTAACAAAAACCGATTTGGGTGAGCGTTGCCCTGGTGCCGGGGACGTTTTACATAACGTATTACAAATGCTAGTTCGGGACGCGGCGCTTTTGGGCCGAGTGCCGTCCTCACCGGTGACGCCGACCGCGCGCGCCATTACTTATCCACCATCGCCTCACTCCCACCCCCCAACTCCTACTTGGACTGTCGACGGATTCCATCATTTTCACAGCGCATCTGCAGCTGCTGCTCAACCTAATTCCGTTACCCTAAGTCCGGCACCATCAGTAGACAGTTCAGGTAGCCCGCAACGAGGAGAAGCTATGAATTATGCCCCAGCATATGCACCTCCCGTTCCCGTATCTGCCCAAGCTGCGAGCTCAGGAAGTAATCACTCAGATTCTGATGAAGAAGCACAATTCACATTAACTCCGCGTTCCCCAAAGGAAGTTCCTGTATCAAGCCCCGCACCACAATCTCATGCAGGCCAACAACATTCACACTACCGCACTCAGCATCGCGAATTCTTCCCAAATGATATGCCGGAATCTAACACAAGTAAGTAAAACTTATACTTATACTTATAACATTAAAATTGTTTCATGTAGGAAGTTTTTTAATAAATTACTTTAATATTATGAAAATATGCACACCGACTTATCAAACTGTTATTAGTTTTAGACCAAGATCTTTATTGAGGAGAATATAGCTTTGTATAATACCTACATTAAAATCATTTAACCTTTCACGTGGGCCTTCATTGTAATAGTTAAATAGCAATGTAAACTTCTGACATATGAAATTAAAATTCTCTAATCCGAAAAATCACTAATACCTAAAATACACTAAAGATTTCTCTATATTTTCCAGATGGAAGACTTTTATGGGATTTCCTACAACAACTGCTTAATGACCCAACTCAACGATACACAAACTACATAGCATGGAAAAACAGAGAAACTGGTGTATTCAAGATCGTCGACCCTGCTGGTTTGGCTAAACTGTGGGGTATCCAGAAAAACCACCTGTCTATGAATTATGATAAAATGTCACGCGCTCTAAGATATTACTATCGTGTAAATATACTACGAAAAGTCCAAGGCGAACGACATTGTTACCAGTAAGTATAAATATCAACTAAAAATGGGAAATCTTTCTAATTCTTTTTAATTTACATAATAATTAATTTATTAATCATTACAGATTTCTCCGAAATCCCACTGAACTGAAAAACATTAAAAATATTTCACTACTGCGGCAACAGATGAGCCCAACGCGGGTTGCACCGCAACCTGTGGTAAAAACTGAAATGAAAGAAGACCGATGTGAAGATGACAATGTGGACGAAGACATGCCAACGGACTTAAGTATGGCGGCTACGGAACCGTGGCGAAAACGAGCACGGCCGGACCCCATAAATGTGCCAAAGGCACACGAAAAGCATCGCATAAGTGCTCTAATTGGTGACAACATGATGATACAACGGGAAAATGAACACTCTGTTGAACATTACGTTGTGGATTTTAAAAAGTGATAATTGTGAACAGTGATTTAAATGACAATTAGTAACGAACACTTTAGTGTGACGTGTATAATGAATGAATAATGTGCTCCATTCACTAAAATTCTAGTCAAACTCCTCTCAGAAAAAAGTCTTCCTATTTCCATTCATCACATTACGAGACAATTTGTCCTTAAAACTGAGAGATTTTTGACAGATTTAGTATTTGATCTTCGGAGTTTAACAGGGTATGGACCTTTAAGCGATGCCTTTGTGCCAAGTGATTTATTATATTAGTGTCAATTACTTATGTAGTTAGCAAAAGGGGAAAAGAGTTTATTTGTGTTTAAGTCATAGAGACTATTTTAATAACTTGTGCAATGGCTCATTCGCTCAACTGCTGACTGAAATATTTCGGTTAAAATGAGATAGAAAAGTTGCCAAAAGTCAATCCATGAGTGAATGCACAAGCATTGTGCATGCTCATTATGCATTTTGTAATTTAATAAGTTTACGTATTATAATATAATTTCATTGTAAATTTGCTAAAGAGAGTACATAACTGAAAAGTTAAAATATTATCATAAATAATATTTCGTCTTCCATTCTTTTTGGCAAAATAATTACATTTGTAGCATGTGAAAAAAATAAATATAATTAAAGCTACCACTGAGGATGTATTTTAATACACAAAGTTTGATCTATATTTACATTTACCACTTATTGGGTTTAAAAATATAGGTACAGGACATTTGAATGTTCCAAAAGACAATAAATATAAATTACATATTTTAACATAAATGCCTTGGAATCAATTTAAAAATCCACTGTGATAAAAAAATATAATGTGGTAGACTTGTAGAATACGCTAGGGCTTTTACTCAATGATTTCCAGCTACAATTTTCTGTGATCTCTTTTATCAGTGTAAGTGAGTAATGTCATAGAGAGTTAAAATAATGATATAGTGTTTGTAAATATTAGTTTATAATAATTAGATAAGGTTAAGAATAGACAAGAGTGTATGTATGATTTGTCAAACAAAATGTGGAGCTTTATCAAAGTACCTAGATATCAGTAAGTACTATTACAACATGTTTGTATTTTTACAATTATTTCTATTTGGCATATGTATGCCATAACTTCCAACTAGTACACAATAACTAAAATATTGTGTCAAATTAAATTACTATGATATAAAATAAATGAAAGTAACATAATTTTTTTGATTTATCACCAATTATCTTAATATCAGCAACAAAATGAAGTTAGTACCTACACCTATCTTCCTCTAAAGTTCCTAAACCTATATAACCTATTTTCAATACTATTTGTTTTAAATACAATCGATAAATATTGTAACTGTTATTGAAGCATAAAATATAAATCAAAATAACGCGAGTACGCGCTTTACTCAAACATAATAATATTATTATGGCTATAACATAAGCTTACCAAAAAGCAAATTAGGTAATGGAAAAAGATAGTAAATAAAACTAACAATTATTTCCTCTATAAATTTATGATTTTTACTTGTGTGTAGTACGCCTGGTATGTTTAAATATTAACCTATAGTTTTTTTTTATTTATAATTCCTGCAAAACCTAAATCTAATGCCTCGCGGCATAGGAAGACTAGACTTCCTCTAGTGAAGGCAAGCAGGTAGGTTAAAAAAATCTACAAAATGAATAAAATACCAAGTAATAATCTAACAGATACCTACTTATACATATATGTATATTCCAATCACATAAATACATTCACTATAATTTATAACAAATATATTGAACAAATTTACATTTTATTATACTCTTTCATAGATATATAAACATATAAAATACACATATAAATAGTGTTTGAATTAATATAATAATAATTATTATGTAACTCTACATACATAAATAGTAATCTATACTAATAATATAAAGCTGAAGAGTTTGTTTGTTTGTTTGAATGCGCTAATCTCAGGAACTACTGTACCGATTTGCAAAATTCTTTTTGTATATGAAAGCTACATTCATGAGGAAGGTTATAGGCTATCAAGCATTACGTTACTATTCTTAAC
>DWQL01000569.1:0-14484 GCA_018231265.1 Noctuana haematospila | reverse complement strand
CATCCAATCTCGCATTGGCCTCAAAGCGCATGTACACTCCCAAGGGTTATTTGCAAGTTCTAATCCTTTTAGTGATCGTAGAGGAGCCAAAACGGCCACATGAAGAATTTGAAGCTTATTTTTACTAAGTTCGAGGTATTCGAGGGATCCTTCTAATCCAATGAAACCTCGAGGTTCTATTTCAGATATTTTACAAGCGCTAAGAGTTAGTCTTACTAAATGAGGTAAGGGTGAAAAAGCATCGTCCTTAATCTTTGAAATAGGATTGCCACTTAATTTAAGTTCTCTAAGTTCTGGAATAGACTCGAAGGCGTGTGTTGGCACCGTTTCTATTCTGTTTCGAGAAAGATCAAGCTCAACTAAATTCACAAGAGCTCGAAAAGCGTATTGGCGTATGCCTCTTAAATTACAGGCAGGTAAATAAAGACGTTGCAAATTTAGAAGTCCGGCAGCGGAGAACGCGTCGTCTCGAAGCGTAGATAGTCGATTTTCAGTAAGGTCGAGTAATTGTGTGGTCGGGTCAAGGCGGGGCGGGACGGCATTGAGACCAGCTCGAGCGCACAATGCGGATTCTTTTCCACTCCGCCACTTGCACTCACAATGGCGAGGACACTCGGCGGAGATGGCCGCGGCCAAAGCGAGCATCAGCAGCACCCACATGCCACGGAACTGGTCACCCCGCGCCGCGCCTTTCCTCTTCACCGTAGAACGTCATCCCCCACCCCGCCGCTTGCCTGCAAAATAAAGACGAAAATCACCATCACGATTTTATAAACCTCAACGGGGGCCATAACGGTAATCGGTCTGTAATCCAGAGATTTTCAGGTCCATGAAAAATGTTAAGCGTTCATTCTAAAGCATACTAATTTTCAACCATTTTGTATACAAAAGGACTGGAGACTGCTTCATTTATAGGATGAATTTCCCTTTGTCATCACAAAGTTAAGTATCTCAATTATTTACGACTAGCTGTAGCTCGCGCATCCGCACAGAGGAGTTATTATGTTTCTAGGTACCTATTGTGCTCTTGAGTTCTGCAAATGTACTTTTTATAGTCATTTAATGAAATGCGTAGGTATTCATCTTTTGTTTATTTGACTTAAATAATAACTTTACTATATTATTTGGTAAATTTATGTATTCAAACAAAAGCACAAAAACAAAAGATATGAACACAGAAAAAGATTTTTTTAAATAACTACTTTTAGACGCTACGTAGTTAATGATCATACGAGTAGCTTCACGTAAACTTAATTCGACCAACGTAGTATTAGATTTACGCATACAACTTTTATAACTAGCGTGTGGAATATTGCATTTTTGGTAACACATGTTAGTAGTGTTACGATTACGGCGTACGATTTTTGTTGTAACATTTTACGATTACTACGCCTATTGTCCTTCTAGTTCTATCATTTGTTGTTTACGCCATGGATATGTGGCACATGTGGTACACAACCAAATGGTTTCAGTATTTACAATATAACCTATAGTGCCTATTGCCTATACATAGATTACGAAAACTGTCCGACAATGTTAAAAAATTTAAGGTTTCCTTTCCATTATTACCGTCGCCTACCTACTAAAACATTTTTGAATAATAATTATATATAATATATATTATTATTATTTAGGTAGTTATTTATAGGACGCTATAATTTACACTTCCACATAATAGGGTGATATTCTTTACATCGTTAAATGGAAAGGTCGAATGTACATACTTTCTTCTGTACCTATTGGTAAATTGTAAAGAATATAATGCACACTTGATGCCGTTTTATAACATTTATATGAAACATAGCGTACACCCATACAACTTCAAACTTTTTTGTTCTCTTTATAATGACAAATAAAAGTAAAAGTTTTTTCATTTTAAAACCATTTTCTTTTTGTTTTAAATTCACAATTATATTCTACGTTAAACACATAAATTTTCTGTACAACAGCAGTCTTTTATAACTAAATCTACTTAAATACTGATATTAAAAGCTTCCACTACCTGTGTTCGCAATTCCAATACTAATCCACTTAAATCCAGCCGAGGGCTGTATTAATATTAGTTAATCAAAATTTATTGTCATTCCAAACAAACTGAAATCATGTAAACCGGCTATGACTTACGATCCATTTGTTCAAACCGACTTCTGAAATATCTACCCTTTAGCTGTTAATGGTAGCAACAACTTTTAATCATTTTGGGATTCGTTGGTGGATTTTTTTAGATTTTATTTTAAAAACAAAATACAGAACTATATATAGGCTTTATATCAATAACGGTAATCGCTAAGTAATAGTTTTCCTTCACAGACGCAATTGCAACGACATAATCTTAAAACCTAATCTTGCTGGAGACCTATAATGTTCCTACTTATGTTCAAGCCTTTAAATATTATCGGAATACTTCAAATTTTGAAATATTATCTGTGAATATCACTGCAAGGATTAATATGGCACATTTGCGAGCGGTCCTCAGGCTACGATGTTTATAGTACAAATTAATGTAAATGCTTAGTTACGTATGCTCCTGAGCTTGGTATTACGGGCTACTACTCACTTACTTTAAACATGTATGATATAGAAAGGCAACGTTCTCCGTAACTCTTTTGATGTTATTTTGAATAATCCTCTATTAACGCCACATTTATTGTTAGTGTAGCTCATAAAACTAACCTCATTTCCTGCTGAGAGAAAAGACATTATAAATATCCATCAAAATCTAATAATAAAAGTTAGTTTATTACTAACAAAATTAAGTACGGTTTACAGGCAATCTTTCGTTTTTGGTACACATTCCTATAGGTACTTACATTACGCGGTATTCTCGTTTATTGCTAAGATAATTTATACTTCCGTAGACGTGATAATTACCTACACGTTACTTATTTAGTAGCGCATGGATCTTGTAATTTCCGCGCCATCACAGCGCAGCGGTTGGTAATAAAGTAAAGCACATTAGCTGCTCTCTTAGCGCGGAAGCTCCGCCGCAAAATGAATGATCAATGACGTTCATTTTCGCAACTCACCTCAAATTCTCGCTATAGTCGAACCGGTAGAAATTCTGGAAATCTGTAACCAAGGAGAAAACTGAAATTAAATTTCTATTACATTGTTGTTTGCTTATTTATTGTTATTGTTAAATTAGGTACAAGTACATTATTTGAACTCCTTTTTAGAAATTCACGTTACAATATTCGGAGTTTGTAATATATTATTATAATTTTACGTTTCAATCAGATGAATTGAGTATGAAAAAACGCAATTATGGAAAACTGTCACTAATACCTACTTCAATGGTATTTCACGTATTAGATTTAGAGCTATATAGTCAAACTGTTGCACAGTTTGGCAGACTAATAATTGGTAAAAGTGTATTATTTTAGTTAGATATACAAATAAAATAAAAAAGGCAAAGAAAAGTCACTTAGGTACAATCCTATTCTTGTACAGTTGATACCTCCCATAAATTGTAAGAGTAGGTACTGTGTTTTATATACCGCTGAATCATTTTAATCATTTATATTTCATTTCCGTACTAAATTTATAAGGATATCTTCTTTTATTTTATTCTTTCCCGCAAACGGAAAATTTGCATGATTTATTAGCAGTCAACGCGGATTTTTTCAAGAAATTTACGGCTTAGGTAATTCCAAAGAGGCTACTAAAATAGATTAATTAAATTTTCCGTTTCCGTCACGAACACCGCTATGACGCTATGACCCGACCCACAAATGCACCAAATCCAAATGTAACCTTCAAGAGTTTAATTTCTAGTAGAAAAAATTTAACATATTTTATCCAGTATCTATCAACAATACTAATTTTTGTTGTTAAGAAATAAAGGTAAGTTTGAGATATACATACTTACGTATCACATAGGTAGATACATAGGTAGTAGTTTTAGTACATATTACTGCGTATCCCTTACAACATACATAATTAATACAGTCACAAATTAATTAAAGTTTGTAAAGGTACCTCTTTACAAATGGCGGCCTTATCAGTGTCACTAAAGAAGCGATCTCCTTCAGGCAACCAATTGGAATTGATAAAGATATTGTACAGAAGAGAAACAGAATAGTCGTATATAACTTAATGCTGATAATTTACACAAATCAACAGGTATATTAATGACAGGAAAAAGAAGAGTAGTAGGCAAAGGAAGGGACTTAAAATAGTAGCAAAACGGAATAAATACAATTAAAGGTAAAGAGTTAGGCTTTTACTTGCCTTTGATCCCTTTGATTGCTATGATTGATTTATAAGACACAAATTAGTTCGTAAAATAGCCTAGAATTGGGAACACGAGCGACACTATCTTGAATTACTACCATTCATCCATCAACTTTCGGTGCCCCACTCCGGGCATAGGCCTGCCCTAATTAACGCCACTCGGCTCAGTCCTTATATTAATCACTAACAGATGTACAGTTGAGGTTATATAGATTACGGTTTATATAATAGGAAACTATTTCCTATTTTTAAAAGCTACCACACACGTTTTTTCCGTAAAACAAAAAAAATATTGTATTTCAGAATATAAATGGGATGGTGTTTGCCAGGAGATACTTCAAATGTAAGGCAACCATCTAAATAATACCTGGTAGTGATTATATTACGTATTAACTTACTCGTACGTGTTTAAATATAGATATCTATGGGAGATCTCAGAGGAAGTGGAGGTGGGCTGGACACATATGCCGCAGGGATGACAGAAGATGGGGTAGAGCCTTGTTAGAGTGGAGACCCAGAACCGGACGGAGAAACGTTGGTAGACAGGAGATGAGGTGGATCGATGACCTGGTCAAAGTGGCGGGAAAGTGCTGGATGAGAAGAGCACAGGACCGAGGCCATTGGGTGGCTTTGGGCTGAAGAAGAAGAAGATCTATGGGTTGCAGAGACCATTTACTTCTATGTAGCCTACAAACTTGTTTCGTCACTAAAATGAAAAGATCGACACAAACGATTACTAAAAAAAAGAAAACTGAAACTTTTATTGACATTGTTTTGTGATATCCTCGATCAGCGAAGGATATAAAGTATATATATTTAAATCCAAGATTGTAAGTTCCCGCGTTACGAGCAAAGCCTCTCTACGTTTCAGGATTTTGCGTCTTTGCTTACCTATTTCGCTAACAGTCCCAGTTATTTATTTTATGGCCTCAATCCTCGGACTTGTATTTTATTCGTTTTATATTTTATTTCTCCCTTTTGTTTATATCCTCGGTAACGTTTCCAATTTCTCACATTACACCATTGTCTATTTTATTTTTGCGATACTTTGTTAGGTCCGTTTATTTCTGAACAAGTGAAAACTTCTTTTATTGGTAATGTTATTGTGAAATTGCTTTCAAAAGTTTATTCTCTATTTTCTTACTTAGGTGAGTACTTACTTTTTCTTAAATCACAAGCACTATTAACCTTTTTCTCTACAAAACATACTAATTTACAGTTGTACGTTATAGAAGTGCTCCCATTACATAAACTCGTCATTAGCTTGTCATTCAAACTTTTTGCCAGCCATTTTACGCAAATTTAATTTTAACGTAGTTCTTAAGTTAGGTACTCACAGTATTTTTAAATTCAGGCTACCAAAAAAGTAAATATATTTCACAAAGTTATATATATGAGCTACGAGATTAAATATTAAAAAAGATCACTGAATTTTAGGATTGAGTCATAGAGGCAATTAGTAACTATTGTCGAAATCATAATTACGCTATGTCCATACGGAATATAAAAAATAGAAGTGTCTTTCGGTTTTATAAAGTAACATAAGTGTTATAATAGGTAATATTCTATTATACTCAGGTTTTATGGCAATATTCCATTATCATATTATGGAATAACTACATGCCTTGTTAGAACCAATATTTATTGTACTATGCAGTGCTTAAGAGCCAACTAAACTTACGCGGTGAGTCGAACCTCAGGTGTGCTGCGAAGTTTTATCCGAAGTTAACCTTAATTGCATGTATCTATTTATGTTACAAGCCTCATATATAATGTTCTTTTTCCTCTCGGAAAAACGTTATGCCTATGTACCTATGTATAAATATTGTAAGCTTTGTATAAATAATGAAAGGTAGCAAACACTTTACAGTATTTACACATTAATGACATATTCGGTAGTTTTTTGGATATGTTCCAGTGTACACCTGTATATAAATGAAAAATTGTCATAAACACATAACATAGACAAGAAATTACTTCACTTATATTCTGCTATCACCTGACGCTTAATTTGACCTAAAAATGTTGGGCCCTAAAAACAAAGGTCACAGACAAAGGAAACAAAAGAGTAAATTAATTATACAATACCTACATGCATGCCTAATACAAAATAAAATAAGGATTTTGTTTTTAACAACGACATTCGCGTGTGGCTGTGGAATAAGCAAGGGTCATTCGGATGTAATTGTAGTGTGCCCTTTTTGTGGCACGCAATCGCGTGACGAGCCGCGGCGGCTGCCGGAGCCCGCGCCACTTTTGTCGTAGAAACTTCCACAAACTTTTCTCCGCATCCAACTAAACCAAGGCATGAAATGATAATAGAAAAACGCTCATGTTAAAACGTTTTGAAAGTTACTGTCAAAGTGACTCTCATGTTAAAACGTTTGGCAAATGGTCGACAATACTGGTACATACCAGTCCTCCATTCGAAGGGTCTTTGATCCGATTCTCGGTTCTAGTAGTCTTGTTTGATTGTCTTGTGTGTAGTTGTTTAATTGTCTTTGTCGGTGTCCATGGTACTCATGACACAGGAAGTCCGAGTGTACCTACTATGTGTGTGAAGCGTATAAAAAAAGAAAAAATGTAATCTTTCGAAGTGCCTACGCGACACGACGCAGCAATTTTGTGAAAAGTACCTACTCCGAGTATTTGCTTCAAAACACAGAACTTTAACAATGCCTTCTTCTCTATTGGTTTAAATTAAACTCATGTTTTTCTTAGACTATGAAAGGGGTTAAACGATCTCGAACGCAAACTAATCGGTTTCAAATAAAAGACATTCATCACGTCACTTACTCAGCATAATTAATAGATGACGCTTTACTTGGTTCCATTATAACGGTTTAATCGAGATTAGCCTCGCTCTATTCGATAATAATATGTACCTATAGTTGAAAACAACGTGATTAGGGCCTTATAGTAGCAATTAATCCATAGTAAACGGAAGATGATAATCAAATCCACTGCGTATGAAAGAAGTAATTAACATATTTACGTAGTTTTACAAATAAAATCGGTCTTAAAAGTGTTTGAGAGTTTAAACGAAATTATGAAAATATTTCTCACATAATTCGTAATGCTGTCGTTTCTTAAAAGTGTGATAAACGATTCAGCTTGCAATTAAAATCCGTGCCAGATATCAACTAGGTCACAATCGTAGCTGGAGGGGAAACATAATGTTCTCTTTTACATATAGACGTTAACATTTCACTTTGCCCGTCAGTCCCGTCAACCGACTCGCAACGCCGGGATTTACAAATTAAATAAAATCTACCTTTTAAATTCGTATAAACAGTTTCATTAGCATTGACAACGTGATTTCGAGGATTCATTTTAATTTAACCGAACAGATGTGGATTATATTTTTTTTCCTCCTTTACTTTATTACATTGGCCTAACCAGTATGCTTCGTGGTGTAAGTCCTACGCATAAATAAATGTATTTGCGTAAAGAATGACGTAAAGCCCTAAAAAAAATATAAAAACAGCAGACTTAAAGACTTAAACAATCCATACAACTTATTTCAATATAATTTGCTACAGATTTGTAACAAACAATATCTAATTTTGTATGTACTAAAACAAGTAGCAATAACCAGTTCTCTTTCTTTGGTCCTAGATACATACACATAAATATACACATAAATATTCATTGTATGAAAAAACTTACGAGTAGGTATATATACCTAAGTAGATAGATAGATAGATAGATACAAGAAGATAGTGGAGTCATTACCCTTACGTTGCTTTCATTTTGCATGTCGCCTTATTACACCTTTTCACTAGCTTATCAAATTTTCATTGTCATTCAACATACATTAAAAATAACAATATAAATAGTCTAAATAATTAGTGGAACGGCAGGGACAGTAAACCTGTTTATTGTTCCGTCATTCCTTAAGCAGAGATGTCTGTACCTTAAAGCCGACGTCATCACGTTTGTGGGAATAATGAACTCAAAGTTGAAGTTGTGTTTTTAAAGGAAAGCGAGAAATGTAAACGTGCCCTTTTTATTGTTATCTCACATATAGAGTAGTCCATGATCCTGAAATAGTCACTTTGTTATTGTCACTCACATCTTTTTGAAAAAGTCATAGCCATGATCATTAGTGGAACGGAGGATACAATATGTTTGCTGAACCAAACACTAAAACATATTTTATTTAAACATATAATATACATAGTAATATAGTTTTTAGCATAAAAGGTTTTGGTTTTTGCAGTTTTAAAAATATATAAAAGTGGGGTGTGGCGTGGTCAGTTTCTCTTTAGTAGTGTTTTATCGTTACACTTACATATTGTGTCGAAGTTTTCAGTTGTATAAATTATCTATTTTTATAAGAAGATTATAAAACAAGATCGTTGTTTTATTTACTGCAATTAATACAGCACACAGTAATAATAAACATGTGCACAATCCCTTAAATGAACTCGTCTAACGTCTTGTATTTCGTTTTGATTTATTCGTTTTTACCATTATATTACTCGTAATAGGTACGTTATATATTTATTATATAGGTAGATTGTAGGTGTAATAACAATACACATGTACCTATGGACACGTATGCAGCATGGACAGTAGGTAAAGTAAACATGCGCTTACGCTTCTATCAGAGATGCCTGATACAATTAACTAACACATAAAGACTATATTTCTTAAGATTTCGTACTTTAATGTTAAACATGAAGATGAAGAAAGTGAGATTAGAATACTCATCTATATTATCTGTGTGTAACATTTGTAATCCCATTTTACTTTTCACCCGAAACGCCTAAAGAAAACGATTATTAACTTAGATAAACGTGACGGTATTAACCATCTTACCTGAACTTAAAATTAAATGCTTACCCAAATAAATATTTAAATAAATTTAGAAATTTTAACGGGTTCCGTATGATATTATATGCAAACAGCTCCTATTTCCGCGCGGGGCAAAGAACGTGTAGGGCGCGTCATTACGCTCCCGCTGCCTGTGACACCTGTGCCCCGTCACGTTCTTGCATTTTCATACCACTTGACGAAAGGTTACGGAAATTGAGATACCTGCGATAGGTATAACCGTTTGATAGGAATATTCAATGTTTACACCCAACTCTCTAGTGCTAGCAGGTAGCTAATACTGTTGCATAATTAATAATATTTTGTATCCCGCAAACCCCAAGTTTCTGATTAATTTAAATAACAGGAGAAAATTTCTTAGAGCCTTTGATGTATTACTTTGATGTATCACACGGATATTTATGCCGTGACGCAAATCTGAGTCCAAATGACTACTGGCTAAGTCTACTAATTAAATACAATTAACTTAAAACCTCCTCCCTCCACCATTTGGAAGTTGATAAAAAATAAAGACAGAAAGTATAAGAATATATTTAAAAATATAAGCCTAGAAACCCTAAACGTTGTAAGTACGTTGTTCTCCGAATTAGGACATTAAAATACGCATAAGGGGTAGTTTTCCCACAAAATAAGGGCGGGCAGCTTTATTTCATGCGAGCACACCGGTTGTAATGTACACCCGGCACCAGTCTTATTTTAATGTAGGTCAGACGCTACTATGATTCAGTACAGGCACAGAAATCACATACCCGACCGAGCCTACTAATAAACATTGATGGTCGGTGGTCAGTGAACCGACATGACTGCAAATAGGCCCTAGCAGGATACGATACTAAGCATGCATATGCAAACGTTGCATCTCTGAGCTATGCCGAAGTATTTAAGACGTTAGGCCACACATTATGTAACACGAGTTTGTAACCTTTGAATTAAAATATTTATTTAACCTTTACTGTAAAAACCTTAACGTATCATCGTGCTACGTCATCCTGTGGTGCTGCTGAGAAAATGAAAAAGGTGCTTAGAATATTCACAGTATCTAACGTTATTTTTACACTGCAAAAAAATATGGAATTATAATTCTATCTGAGATTGTTTGATCGTAAGGATAGTCGTAAATACTCGTATTAATACCGTTTTTAAGTACATATTATAGACTTTTTATATGATCAGATTGACCAGACCGGCAATATGGTAGTATAAAATAAAATTCTTGATCTGAAGCAGAAAATTTACAATGGCCTACTGCCTTCCAGTGCAGACGATTTTTATTATGAGTAATTAAATTTTTAGCATCACGTTTTAATTATTTATTGATGCAAACTAAGTATCGACGCAAAACCCATTAAAACTTATTTAAAATGCCAACTTCATCAAAGTAAAATCAAATTATTTAGGTCAAAGCAATAATATAATCCTCAAGCTCTACTTTAACCGCTTGCAATTAAACCACTAATTGAGTTAAGCCTGAACGCTACGACAGCTGCCTTAAACGGAATTGACAACTAGTATTGAATCATACCCTAATGACTTGCGATGACTCGTCATTACCAATTAACACCTCAATGTAACATTTGAGTGAGGATTAGGTAGCTACTGTAAATGTATAACGAACAACAGCAGAACTTTAAAATATAGATGATTCTGTGAAATAAGAAGTCTTCTATTTCTATATTATCTTTTAACTATACGGGCGACCCAATAAGGATGTTATACTTTTAAAGAAACAATACCAGGTACGTACAAAGATCGCTCGATAGACTAGCTGGTGTATACGAATCAAATAGTGCACAAAGTAAGCAACGCAAGGCAAAGCTGAAACAAATAAAAAGAAGAAATAGGCGAAGCGTAAAGTCGCAGGAAAGTATCAACAAAGTACATGCTGATAACACTGGCAAAGTTATCAGAAGTCACATCAAGCAGAAACATATACAAAGAACCCAGACACTCGTACGTCTCCACTAGAAATAGGATTCTGCTGGTTTTGTTGAAAACTTTCCATAAAGTGATAAGAAAATCAAATCAGAATCAGATTTTTTTTCATAAAATCTAACGTCTCAATGTTTATCATTGACATTTCGTTTCCACAAGAATAGGTCTGATACCCCTATAACCTAATATATAGGACTATAGGTATACCTATAACTCATTCCTTATATAAGTAAAAAATTTCTTTAAACTTCGTGACTTCTGTCAACACATAGTATAACTCGTGTCTGAACCGTGCACGTATAGAGCAAAGCTAAGGCTTTTTAAATACAAAAATATGTCAGTTATTTACCTACAAGCAACCTATTCAGCAGCTCGAAGCGTCTCTGCAAATTCTCCGTGTTAAACGTGATACCTCGACTGTAATTTATTTTCCGAGGACGCCATCAGTTGCACTAATTGTATATTTTAACGGCGCATCTCGTTACTAAAATCTTAAATTTCTTTCCAAACACCGCTTTACGAGGGTATGTAGAGAAAAATTCTAGATAGTTGTTGCAATAACCGCGATTTTAATAGAGTTTGAAAATTGAAGGCACACCGCCATGAAAGTTCGGAAGCGCATGAATTGAGCCATAAATTAGGTGCTACGAATATCTGCGCTAACACAATTTTATCGCAGCATACCATTTGGGGTTACAAGTGGAAGAAAATAAAGAGTTCAAAGCAAATTAATACGAATTTATGACCCAAATACAAGAGTTATTTAACGAAGGCCAGTTAGATTAGTGTCACGGAGCGTTTGAACAAATAGGGCGCTGCGACCCTCATCACATCTGAGTCGGACAGTCCGCCGACAACATTAGCGCCTTGTCACAATTCAGTAGTCGTGGTCGAGTGTTAACCGTATATTATTATAATGCTCATTTATATCCCATGTAATGTAATTGCGAGAAGAATGACAGTCCCATTCACTATCCTGAAAATAAAAGCAGGCGACTCGAGTTTGAAACTCTCGCCACATCGCGTTAATATTGCGATGCCGGGACGTGCTTATGCTCCGCTGTCCATTTATCATACTATTTTTTTAATAAAAAAATTTGATGGAGTTTTCTCAAGTACTAGGTGGGTAACGTTGTGCAGATTTAAAATGAGATTTGTGAACCAAAACCCCTATACCGTCTAAACTAATAAGCAAATTTTAAAATATTGGCTGTGTCTTTACATTGCAAAATAAAGACACAGCCAATATTTTAAAATACAGAATATAAAGTGAATCTCTTACATCAATTCAATTGGCCTGCTGGTTCTCAAAACGCTAATAGAACTGCATACTTATTGCTCAAACTAGTTAATGAGACAATTAATTGCTTGATTATCTACTAGATATATCATTCACTTCAATTAACTAGCCTAGGAACAGTAATGAACATAATATCAGAAATCAATTTAGTAATTTACGCCTATATATTTAGTAGTTGTCCTATTATATCCTTGTTGCGCTAATGATCTTTTTATGTGTCTATAAAAAGTGTCCTTCATGCTTAATCATGTTGTGTTCTATCTGATTAAGGAATATGATCTCCATGACATTTCAAATGTATCTTAAAAATTACTTATTGAATAAGAAATCACGAATTTGGCTATTGAAACTTTTTATAGTAGACTTAAAAGCTCTACTGAATAGTTACTAAAAAATATTATACTTCCCTTTTAATTTTTTTATACATTCGTTTAACAGTAACCGTTTCTCGTTTTTGGTAAGGTTTTATGTGGTTTAACACTTTTGTAAAAAAACCTAAATATTATCTTTCGCTAAATTTATAAAAAAAACTTAGTAAAAATCTTATTTAACTCCAAATTTTTTATATATAATATCAAATCAGTCTCTTCCCTAAAGTACAACCAGATCCAAGAGGCAAAAACATCCTTTGTGGGGAATATCAAATTTATTTGGAAACGCCTCGTAGCATTTAAACCCATCCGACACATTTTGGAAGGTTCTGACGGACAAAATTTGTCGAAGGCAAATGACGGTCTTACTGTCCTGTCTTTTTATTTAATTACGAATTTCGTTATTTTTCATGTGGAAAGTTTAATAAATTAGGTAGGTACGAGTACATATTAAATCTGCTGGTTGCTTTCAAAGCGCGTGTTAAGGCTACTTACGAGTACATATCTGTAACTAGCTCCTTCCTTTTAACCATTGTTAATAATTCCATTATTTATTTTCCTCGTGTATTCTTTCTAACTGTAATATTTCTATTGCTATTTAATAATAATTGTGTAGGTGCTATGTTTATATAATTTTTGCACCAACACGGTATACCAACCTGTATACTTATAGGTGTAAAAAATTATATACACCTAATAGATAAACAGTTTATTATGTTCATTTCCTGTATTAATTAATTATCTACTTAGCATAAAGTCACCTGCAAAAAAAATGCATTATAATTTAAACCACTTCTTATTCAAAATCCAGGAAGAAACAATTAATCGAATTTTGCAAACGAGCGACAAAATTTGCATTGAAATCTAATTGGATAAGCTTTTATTCATTTCGAAAGCAAACACTTTGTACGAAAACTTATTAATTTCGAATTTGTTTTTGCAAACTACTCAGTTGAAGTTCTCTACTGAAGTTTCAGTATTCAATTAAGTAATAACCTATTTATTTTAATCCTTTTTTGTTGTCACCACATAACGTTTTAATGTAAAGCAAAGTTTTTTATGTAAATTCCAATGAACAATAAAGAACTTCTTTCCTTTTGGTTATAATAATAATAATTTAATTACGTTGATTCTTTTAAAATAGAAACACTCTTTAGAAATTGACGTTAAAGCCCCGTGGCGGAACAAATTTATGCTTAGTTGACGAATACCTTGAACGAAATATAATGAAACCTCAAAATGTAACGCGTTTCCTAATCCAATTTCAATATAGCCTTATCTAAAACATCGACTGAAATTACGATGAAATGAATGTACAAAGCAGTGTTTTTGTGGGCCTTACTATTGTATCAGTTTAAGTTTATTGCGACTTAGTAATACTTACTATATAGAGGATTATGTATGGTCATTATAATTACCGGGCTTGTATTATAATAAAAGCCCAGAATCAGTCAGAGCTGGTGTTATAAAGGCATAATATATTTTTATGTTCGTACTTTTGTTAAACAATTAATTTATAAACTTTCCAAAAGTTCTATCAAACTCGAGCTACTGGAAGACAAAATAATTTCTAATTTAGACTAAACGCTTCTTCTGAGAACCAAAAGTTCTTGTTTGATAGTCAATATCGAAAGCAGTTTAGTTACCTTTTTGCAATGCTTCGGGCATCAAAGAACACAAGTCTATAGGCATTATTGTTATATCTACCGAAACAGACCTCTCCCCTAAATATTTTTACCTGTTTAAGGAACAGCTCACTACACAAGAAAACAAATGGAAAGCCCGAACCCCCAACCCTCACCCAACACC
>DWQL01000568.1:0-14487 GCA_018231265.1 Noctuana haematospila | reverse complement strand
GTGTGAAGTGTTATTTATTTATTTAATAATTTATTTCAGCCCGCATCGGTGGTGGCGGTTTAATGTCAGCGTTACGGACGGTGGCGGCGCGGGTGGCGGAGGCCGCGGTGCAACGGCAACGCGACGAAGAGATCCTGGCGAACGCGCCCGAAGACTTCCTCGACCCCATCATGAGCACACTCATGATGGACCCCGTCATACTGCCCAGCTCGAGGACCACCGTCGACCGGACCACCATAGCCAGGTAACTTGTGCGTAACTTTGGGATCTTTTTTTAGGGTTCCGTCCTCAATGGGTAAAACGGGACCCTATTACTAAGACTCCAGCGTCTGTCCGTCTGTCACCAGACCAGTTTTATTTTTATTTCATAATTTACACATATAAAATACACATAATAAACATGATTTGGGAAGGGTTCCCCTTAGTGCGCGAGTCCGACTCGCACTTGGCTGGTTTTGTTTGATTAATGGGCCACTGTCGACCAGACCACTATTGCCAGGTGACCTCTTTGTAACTTTCGAATATTTTTATTTTCAGGCATTTATTGAGCGATCAATCGGATCCCTTCAACAGGTCTCCCCTATCAATGGACCAAGTCAAGTCTAACACTGAACTCAAAGAGCGTATACATACATGGATAGCGGAACAAAGACAAAAGATGGCCGAAAAAGGTGAGAACACTGTCTAAGAGTTCAGCATCTAATCGTATTATAACAGGCATTTGGCGATAAGATCCGTATAAAATGATTCTAATATGACTATGATTTACCAGTACCTAATCAGTATATTAACTGCAAACTTGATCCGGACAAAATGTCCTCACAGATATTGCATGCAAGTGACCGTTTTTATATGTTCCCGTGAATTAGATGTGAACAAGTCAACAAACATATAGTTAAGAACTCGTAGTATAATAAATAAATATGTACCTACTTGATGTTATTTACGTTTCCAGAAATGCTATCATTTAATCGATATTGTCAAGAGTTTATTTTGCTGTTACTTAATGTTTTTCTTTTGCTGAATTGATTTGAATTGCGATAAATATAATTAATTAAGTATATATGTACCATGTTATGGCTCATATGCCATAATATATTACATAATAATTAATTTGTAGAACTAAAAACAATAACATTTTTTTTTAATATCCTAAACCACCGATAGTGCTCACGCTTTTAAAACAGGATAAGACAAGCAAGCATTAATAATATTTATTGTATTTTATTAATTTTTATTTAAAAACCTAAATATTAAAAAATTTTATTTAAAAAAATATACATGAAGGTCGTAATCCATTATTTGAACATGTTTTTAAAATAATATGATTTATCAAAAATAAATAATTTTGTTATAATTACAACTACATACTTATATGCAGTACAAGAGCTATTTTGAAAGTTTTAGTGAAATAGTAATTCATGAATTTTAATAGTAATAATGTTATGTTGATAATCTGTTCACTAAGTGTACTTTTGGTTCATGAAATTACTTGAAAGAGAGCAATTCTATAGTTCATGCATATTATGTACTTTGTGAAATTGTAAATGTTCTGTGAATTGTGTTGTGTAATGCGTTCTATGTTGCATTTAATCTTTGTCCATTATGAATTTTTCTTTTTTGCGATATTCAAAATAAAATTAGGCTATAAATGGATGTTTTAATGTTAGTGTTGTAACTTAGTTTGTTCTATTACTAGCAATGAGAAAATGACCGGATTCCATTTGTACATAAGACTACTTAACAATAGACACTCGCTTTGTACAACACCACACTATTATGCGTTTGTTTTTTATTTTATAAAAACTCTGCCCGTATAATTTTTTTAATAATTTGATATGTTTCAAAGCATTTTATTTTTATATAATAAGACTTCTTAGAACGTTGCTCGCTCAGTAGTTGTAATTGGTTTAGACATAATCCTATTAAGCTATAGTGACAAATAAAACAATTTTATATAGCTATGTAAACAGCTTAGGTTTTATACGTATACATAGTGATAACTAGAGGTTGGTATTCGTCATAATAACGTCAAATAGTCTCACATTCGTTCTCTGTAGAAAATGGGTAAAATAATACCTCACACTTATAAACTTATACAAGTTATATGAGTTTAAAATTTTATTTTAACTTTTAAAACATATCACATACTATCCACGGTAGCACGAAGGTGGCACCTATATTTAATAATATTATATACCTTTGAACTAGATTATATAATTATGTCCGATATCATTATTAATAGCTGGCATTTCGGCGTTGATAAGGTGAACTTAGTGACAAAAGTGTGCTCTTTTCTGTGCATGCAAAAAACGCCTAGATATTTGGTCAAATGTTAAGACTTAATTGTGAAATATACCTATTTAAATTTTGCGGTTTAGTTATGTTGTAAAAACACCACTTATTAATATCTTGTAAAAAGTATAAACTATTTTTTTTATTCTAACATTCAAACAACGCCTGATTGAAGACCATTCGCCGTTTGGTGGTATCAAGGTGGTTCGAATCAAGATTCTCTTTGCTCTAATCGGGACTAAAACGTTATACGCCTGTGGAGGCGCAGTTTTATCAGCAACATACCACATATGCAGCGCTCCTACTTTACACACGTACGCTTTGAATTGAAGGTGTCGGTAGTAAACGAGCAAGCATCGTTACTCATTTGACAGAGTTTCTTCACGGTAGAATTGGTAAGGCGTCCCACTAGACTAGTTCAAGGACAGAGGTAGTTGTATCTCTATATACCTCTAACTATATATAAATCTATTACACTCGCCTGGAAAAACATAATAAAAATAAATAAAGCATCTTTCACGTGTATAGAATTAATTTTATGGTGCAAAGGTTTCGGTTACTTTTAGCGGCTAAATAAAATTTTGTTTTAACCACAACTTTCGAACTAAGTTTGGCGAGAGTTCGCTTTTATTTGTGATAAATGTTTTATTTTTATCAATGTGATTATTACGAGTAGATTATGTTGTTTATTTAAGTTCTTTATAAATTTGATTGTGATATTGTTATTTACCATAATATTGTACTAGGTTATCAATATAGATTCGGTACATACTGTAGGTATTACGTTTTCTGTGCTCATTTATTAAATGTATCTGCAACAAATGTTTGTTTCATTTATATTGTTCATTGATGACTACGTGTGTATGGTGTAGCATTACACAATTTAATGCTAAAAGAAAATGATAAAATATATTGCAAATGAAGTCTTTAGTAATATTTTCAAATTTTCTTCATTATTTACCTATCCCTACAATCCATTTTATTTAATACTATTGCTATATTATTATTAAAATGATAGTTTGGGTTTTAATTTAAAAACAATTGTTAAATCAGTCTGTATATTGGATATGTCTGCAATACAGCAAGATACAATACAATGAAAACAGGTAAAAGTGATAAAATATTGGAAACAAAAATAGTAATTAGAATTTCTTCTCTGAAACAAAACTATAATAAAACCATTCTTATTATTACTTAAAATCGACACTATTATTATTGATGTTAATTAATGCCTCTAATAAACAAGCCTTTTGTTGAGCACTGCTTGTAAAAAACTAAATGAATTTTTATCAATAAACCTCAACAATTTTAGAAACTAAAACTCAACAATCCTTCGATAATTTCCTTAAATTCTAATTTTGTCGCCTAATTATTCTTTAACGAAATGCCGAACAAAAGGCTTGTTCGCTGTATAAACTTATCTCAATGGGCACTTTTGGTTTAGTTTAAATGTTAGTACATATTTAATCTAATATCATAGTAATAAAAATTACAAACTTATCATTCATCTAAAAGCAAACATTAAAATAATATTAACCATCTATAAAAGAACTATGTAAGGGCCTAGCAAAGTTACATTATGGTACATCTCGCACAACACCTACCCCGAACATACAAAAATATTTTATGTTCTTTAAAAAACGGTAACATTTCTACATAAAGATGATGTCCTGAAGCTATAATCCAGAGCAGAGACAGCGGAACGTCCACAACATCTTCATGTAGAAATCCTCATCCACCCTCTGTGGCGCACAAAATTAATAACTCAAGGGACCATTTTTATAGCACACATTTATTAAGAGCTAATATTTCCAGGTTACCTAAAACTTACTAAACCTTAAATTAGGTAACGACATTGAAAAATGATAAATCCTAAATTTATCAACCTGGACCTGTGACAAATCTAAGAATGTATATTATTATGTCTGTAAAGCAATGTTTTGTAGACTTTGTAGCGGCGTCTCGGAAGCGGAAAGGAAGCGATGCAAAATTGACGAAGCTTACGATTACAACAGGAAATGTTACTTTTTACACATGTGCAACTAAAAATATGTGGCTAAACATACTACGGAAAAATCAATTACGAAGATACACAACAGTTTTCAAAGCTTAATGAAGTACATACATGATTCAATGTTACAATATTTTCAGTATTACATCTAGATATTGCACTTACTTGAGAAATCTACACAGAAATCCGGATTTTAAATACTGGCTCGGCTTTTTCTCCCATGTTTTAATGATTTACTCCCTTTTTTGCAATGCATACATTTAATTATTACATATTTATTACTAAATGAAGATGAAATCGTACATGAAATGGCGTCGAATCACTACTGCTTAATCAGATCGTCTGTACATGTCTCACAAAAATAAAAACCAAAATAATCACTTGTACACGATAAAAAACATTATGTTTACTTATTCCGGTGAAACTGCCACATTCGTAGTCGGTGAAAATGCAATCAAACGTGTGCTCATGAAGTTCACTCTACTTTCTGTCACAAGCCAGTTCCAGTGCACATTAAGTCTACCTCCACAGCACCTTCATAAACTAAAACCTCCACCGCGTCACGCTAGTACGCGTCGCCGCGTCGCCGCGTCGTCACGACCAATATTCAAATACGATACGAACGATTCACTTACATATCACAATCAATTTAAATAATTAATAGGTACATTTATTTATATCAATAAGTATATAGATATTAGCAACTTGAATTTTACAATTACATTCTTCATATTATTTTCAATTCGGCGTACATCATAAGTGTGGCTCTTAATAAAATTTCGATTTGAGCAATGACAAGATTTAAAATACTCTATATTCCAAAGGTGAGCCGTCAAAAATATATTATTTGCCGTCGAAATTTACAAAACTGTAAAAAATAATAAAGCAGATCTAACTATGTTTTCAACATTCTACATTATCAGTCTCGATGATCAAATGCGTTTGGCCAAAATGAGAGATTGGCGTGGTCCATCCTTTCCTATCCCAATGATATAAAACAAATACCGTGTGCACCCACAATACTCTGTACAGATACTCGACATTCCGCCATTCCCCCAACACTATGTATACATTTATTAAGAACAAGTTTATTGCTGATAGATATCCGTTTATCAGTTTATACAATTATCGAGCAATATTTGTACGTATGTTGACAGTAATGACTGCAGCCTATTTCATAATTAGATGTCCAAATATGTTTATGGTGCCCAATTGTTTCATGAGACTACTGGTAACAGAAACAGGGTCGGAAACATTTCACCTTTGCTATGAATATGAAATTAAAAAAAAAATCTATTGTTTAAATACGCTTTTCTTGTCTTCATAGTTGCACTTAAATGTTTATACACTATAATCTCTACTAGTACGCCTTCAATTATTTTGGATTCTGATATTGTTTTTAGAAATAAAAGTTTAAGCACTCCTTTTTTTGTTCACATTTTGGACATCTAATAAAGATTCAGAAAGACTTAAAGTGAAATGGATGCGGCGTGGCTGTACGGCGACATTGAATAAGCACTACGATAACTGTCAAGATACCTGTATCAAAGTATGAGTAAAGTTTAAAAAATCAGTCTATCTTACTCCGTTTTTATTCCAGCTCTGGATTTTAAAGCTATCTGCATTGTTTAAGCCATCAGTTCAACACCTCTTATCATGATCGTAATACTCTGGCCGTTTACAAAATTTTGGTCCAAGTTCATTTATCGTCAAAGTGAATGTAATCAATGTTTACACTTCAAGAATATCGAAAGTATCGAAACAAACACTCAAATTATAGCATGTAAATACATAATATTATGTAATAGACTATGTACATGATTATAAAAAAATATTGAGATCAAATGGGTATGTATCCAGTCCTGTAAGATGTGTTCAAGGACGCTGATTTGACAGCATCAGTTTAATAATTTGTATTCGTTTGTGAGTATGAACATGATGCATGTTATGAAACAATGACGTGTTTTTTCTTGTAACTACTCAGCAATACGATACATTCCCTGCTAAAATATATATATATATAATAAATGTGATGTGTACACAAATATACTGTCAGCTGCCACATCTACGTGCGTTTTATATTACAATGTCTTTGGTTGGTAGTTAAGTCAAACAGTTAATAAGTCGGCTGCAAACAAAATTAAAGGGGCTATGTTATTATATTGAATTGTTATACTAGTTTAATGTTTACAAAACCAGCCAACATCCTAAAACAGTTTTATATTAAAGCATTAAAAAATGAACATGTTACGGTGTTGTTAACTCTAATCGACTTTTAATTTTTGCCACAACCATATCAATATTCAAAAACACCTATTATTTTAAAGATGTTTCCATAAATGTACTTTTAAAATGCAAAAGTAACAAAAATTAATGGTATGGTAATTTTGAATGTAAAACAATATTATTTTCGTTTCGAATTCAGAACAAAAAATAATGTGACGCTTGAAATAATTTAGTTGGGGCAATGTATATCTTGCAGGGTCTCATAGAGTTAGGCTCCAAATTTTTCTTGTTAATAGTGCCCTTACACCAATTTACTAAAGCGCCAAAAACCAAAAATTTATAGTTCAATTTAACTGCTGTAAATAAATGCTATTTTTCTAATTGTTCACTATTTGCTTAGCTTGTACTGTAATCAGTATAATAAACGAGTTGTACGTATATGATATGATATACCATGCGCTTACATTAGTACATATAACTAAGGAGTTTTTGTCCATAGATCACGTCTTGCAGAAATTGCAAATAAGCTTACAAGAAACAAGTATTAAAATGCAAATTAACGCTGTTCTAACTCTAAATTTAGATTTACAATTATTAACTTGGACATTTTCCTGTCTAACTTCTTTTATCAAACGCCAAAATAAGTTTTTCGTCTTGAGACAGTTACTATGTACATTATTTGTCTTAATATTTTTGTTAGTAAAGAGTATATGTAATATGGGATATGTACAATGTGTCTGCAATTTGCACAATGATTAGTGTTTTGTGATGCCTACAACCATATCTATTTATACGTCAAAAGCAATCTAGTGGTTAAGTTAAAACACATCAATCTTATGTCTTCATAAATGTTATTTAAGCACACATTTTTTCTCACAAATATTTCAAGTACCGACTGTAAGAAAAGCTTTTTTATTCAGCAGATCGTTAAAAATATTAAATTCCAATTGTTATTACCTTTTGATTTATCGAACAACGATATTCACTAGATATATATTTTAGACCTGGTAAAAGTTAAGTACCTGGTACTGGACCTGGTAACGTAGCGCTTGACATGTGAATAGTCTCGAGAGCAAAGTTGCTTTTACATTAAAAATACGATAATAATGCATACCTCTTTCAAATCACCCAGCTCTGTAAGAAAATACTCTATACCACTCAAAGAATCGAATGTAGATAATACTGGGAATGCCCATGTACACAATCAACAAATATATTTTGAAATATTTAAAGTTATCATAGGTGGTATTACACTTTCTTTAACATAAATAATCTAAAGAAGTCATTTCGAATTGAAAAATCTTCTATCTAGGTATCTTTACATCATACTTACGTGCATCGAAATGTAACTTTGAAAGAATTAAAACATATTTTTAAAACAGATTTCTGTTGAAAATAAAGATTTCAGTGATAAATGTGAATGGGATTTTTTTTAATTTACAAAATATATCTGTTGATCTATAATTATTTTATACACAAGTATCAGTTAGAGCGAACACATTTAATGCGTAGCCCTGTGCGGCGCAAAGCAGCAAACGAGGCTTTTGAAGAGTGTGTAGGGCAACACTCGGCCGCCGCCTCGAGAGGCCGATATTCGGTTAACTTCAGGGCTCAGGGCTGTCCTGGCCGTCGTGATACCAGGCATCGCTTCAGACGCGGGACTGGGCGTGGATGCAAGAATGTCCAGCGCATCTTGCGCATCAGTGGGTGAAGCGCTTGACTCTACATCTCGTATAGCATTGTATACGACCTTTGTTGTCGTGTCAGATATTGTTTCAGGAGTTACTTCAGCTCCCGGACCAGGCAGCTCGTTATGGTCATTAGAAATATTAGATGCCGTAACAATGTCATTTTCGAGGGACGTGGTCTGCAAAAGTATAGAATCTTTTTCTGGTACAGTTGCAGTTGAGTTATCTACTGTAGTCTTCAGTGCGATACGCGGTGGGGTTCCAGGCGCGAAGATCTGGGTGGATGTATGAGCGGGTTCTGAAGCATGCAGCATTATCTTGGGCGTAGCCTTTAACTGAGTTTTAAAAGTGTTGGCAACGACGGCTGAAACGGATGAGGCTTCAAGTTCGGCGGATCCGTTAAGGCTGGACTGGACCACGGAGGTCTCAGTTATCGATGTAGCATTCCGCGTGTTTTGCGTAATAGAATTTTCATTGGGTGTGGTACAGCCGTTAGAATTGTCGAGCGCGATGTGTTGGTAGGGAGTCATCGTAGAGGCCACAGCGGTCGATACTGTTTGCGGCAACTTACGTAGCGAACTATAAGCAAACGTGGCACCGTTGTGACGTTTGCCGGAGTCGCCCGGTTGGTGAGAAGAAGCGAGCACCGCAGGATCAGCGGTTAATGCCGTTTTCCTCGAGGTACACGGTGCAGCGAGCTCATGAGCCGATGTACATTCGTGAGGGTTATCTGACTCGTCCCGTTTGTGATCATCCAGGGCTGCAGTGGTTAATTCAGTTTCAGACGTGGTACTTTGCTTAGTAGTTAGTTTATGATCAGGTTTGTCAGGGCGTGTCTCGTCGTGTTTGTGGGTAGCCGCTGGCAGGTCCGCTGAGGACGCAGCGAGTTGGTGAGAAGACGTAGTAGTGGGTAGGTGAGTGGTGTCGGGGCTGCGTGGTCGGTCGCGTTTGTCGGGAGGCGCGGGCGGAGCCGCGGGGGCCGCTAGTCAGTGAGGCGGAGGCTGGAGCGGCTGCAGCGGCTGGAAAGCGGACCCCAGCGAGGGCCGCAGCGTGAAGGCCGGCGCGGACGGCTTCAGCGACATGCCCGCAGGCTCCGAGTAAGCCCCTTCACCCGCTTTCAAGTTCACCTGCAATTATCAAATACAAATTATTAGTTTAAAAACACACTCTTTAATAGCAAGCCGAACTAAAGAACTGAAAATAACTTTTAAATAGTATAACAATAGTTATTGGAGTAGTATAATTGCTATTTTTATTATTATGAATAGCTGCCAACATAAAGAATAAATTAATTTGTTTCACAAAGTGTACATAATATATAACATACTTTCTCACAGCCATCTGGTGGTTCACGAGCCAAGAATCGATTTATTTGGGGAGAGGTGCCAAGCTTGGAACCGTCCAAATCAGGAGACGAGCAAACACTACCACCTGGAAATTTAAACAAAACACCACCATTTTAAAATTGTCTCCAAAATCTGTCACACAATATACCTACTGCTAGTAATAAAACTAACAAATGAATAGTTAGAAATAGAAGCTAAACCATAACATGTACAACAATCTGTAGGCTGTTTCAAAACAAACATAAAATATTATTTTCATTCATAAACCTACCCTACATTTTGTGCATTGTAACTGCATAATCTATTAATTGAATTCAAGGCATTTACCAAAGTGCCATAGTACTTGGTATGTTTATGGTAACATGTGTGATATGGAAATGCAATTGTTAAATGGTGAATACTCACAGAACCTATGAAACCTGGCAGAAAAAAAAACCCTTTCGTATTTGAAATCAAATTTGATTAAACTTAATGCCAGGAATACAAAGGTCACTTTTCATTGTTAACAATGAAATGTTAAACGTGTGGAGGCCGTACTTTTATCTAAGTTTGAATGCGCTAGTCGCAATACCAATAAAAAAAAACTATCAGAAAACTAAAGCAAAGGGATTTTACATGCTTGGGTCTGTCACACTAGTGAGGTTCGGTGCATTGTTACTATTGCAATAAGTTTCCATGTAGTTACGGTACTGCTCTCCATTGTCTATCTATACACTGGATAGGCTATGACTAACAAAATTACATATTCTCTTGTGCCCAAGCCGCCCCTTTAACAAGGTCAAAGGTACACTGAACTAAATTTAGTCTTAAACCTATTTTAATAGGGCTCAGTGTTCAATCCCTAGTTTTAGTTCCGAGTACCTTCACCACCCACTGCGTTCCACAGCGATCAGCGCCAATATGGTGATTATCAAATCGCCTCAAAACTATTGTGCCTATAGCCTATCCAAAGTACTATAGAATGATATAGAGGTCAGTGAGTTACGTGTGGTTTACTCGGGAACTGTATTTAGCGCAATATAATGACAACAATTTAACATAATAAATTAAAGTCATAATAAATAATGGAATAAAGCAGTACTCCAATTATGTATTGTACCTTACATATTTTACAACTACTATGACGTGTACATAAATAAATTAAAAAAAAAAATCAATTTTTTTTAATTTGTGAGTTCCAAGGATCGAAGAGAGTCGATATATTGCACTAAAAGTCCCGTTTGATGCACCTGTATAAGCTAGATTATAATATTGGTTATAGACCTGCCGCTAACAGCTCGGCGGAGCCAGCGCTGGACAGCGATCCCCGCGACGCCGAATCTAGTGCCCGTAACACTTGTTAACACATTTGTACTCATTTCCACGATATACTATGCTTTGCGATACTTGTTAGGTCTTGTAGTATTTAACTCATAGAATGTGTAATGTCTTTAATATACCTGGAACTTTCTATGTACGCCTGGTGATCTGGTGGATATGTATGTACTTAGGTTATTTGTAAGTGCTATCCAACCTCAGATAAGTCCAAATTCTTCTTTAAAGCAGTCAAGATAAAAATCAGCTAACATCTTTAAATTAAGCTTCAATCATATTGCTTCATAGCAAAGAGTTTTGAAGCAATTGTTCTTCACAAACAATCTTCAAAACAATATAATAATTATTTGTAATACAGCCAGCAAAACAAACCATTTAAAAAAATATATAACAAAAACTTAACATTATGTCTTTATTGAAGACAGCTTGAAATGGTATAATGTAGACTTCTTAACATCAATAAAAAATAGAATTCGTAATATTTTGAATATCTTTGGTAAATATTGTAAATTACAACATAATAATTACAATTTATCGATTGTATGCTAACAAAATTATATTGGAGAAATTAAAAAATTTGGACAATTTGAACCAATACAATACAAATTATATTACGTAGAAAATAATTTAATATTAATTAAATATAATCTCATAATAAATAAATAAAAATTAATTACTTATTTTTTACATTACCTGATGAATGTGCCGTGTGGCAGAGATCATGCGGGGTCTGTGTGTTGACGGAACGCCGCAGCAACTCTGCGAGAGGAGCACGATGACCTTCAGGCGTCATCTGAAAATAGCCAGTTGAGTTACACATCTTTAGATCTGTCAGTTAAAATCGGGCAATGTGTGTAAAGCGCTATTTTATGAAAAAATTACATGTTTGAAGCTTAATGATTTTAAGTCTCATTGTAGCCCAAAAATCTATTTTCAACCTCAAGTTTAGGGTTCAATTTTCGTTACATATATTATATAATAAAATTATGAATAAAGTATAATGTTAGAATACAAATAAATTATGTCAAGTTACATCATAATTCATCACTTGTTAAGTTACCTTATCTCGTAGGCGATCAATATGAGGAGTTTGTGTGCCACTGGCTGGATACAAAACAAGTCGCTCGATCTCTTGATTGAGGCCTTCTACTGATGACCTTGCTGCTCTTAAGGGCACACTGCCGCTGCCGAAACGGGACCCTAATATACAACAAAAATAACGCTTAAATAACACTTCACACTCACAGCCCCACACTAGGATTCCCTGTGTCGTGGGTGCCATGGACACACACAAAGACAAATACACAAACACCCAGACCGAGAACAGAAATCTAAATTCATAATTTAAATTTCTGCCCGCTGGGGATCGAACCCGGGACCCTTTGAATGGTGGACTGGCGTAGTAACCGCTACACCACGCGGGTGTGAGGGTAAGTTTAGAGTTTAAATTAGGACTTATAAATGTAATCCGCTGCAAAATTCATGAATAAATTTAGTTGTCTATCTAGAATAGTTGAAATTAAATTATTGGTGTGTATCGTTTACAATAGGCAGTGGCGGCTTTTGCGATGGCGAGCGGGGCAACCGCCCAGGCGAGGGCCTCACTCTGACTTAATAATCAACAAAAACAATTTGTAGTCCATATGCTTTTGTTCTCTAAAAGAACATTCCAATATTATATGTACCTACTTTGAATTTATTATATGTACTTTAAATGTGTTTATGTATTTTGAACCGCCCCCTCGCAATATTTAAGTCTGCCCCTAGCAATGTCTACGGCCGCCTCTAGCAATAGGTAGCTATTCAATCTTGAGAAATCTAATAGGTAACTAATATATGTTTGATTATATATTTAGCCTTTACCTAATCATGTAGAGCCCCTCCTTAGGGAACTTAGCTTTGTTGTGGAGAAGAACTCTGTACAGATACTCGTCGTGACCCCACGACATCATCAATTTCTCAATCCCGCAGTTCGGTTCGTACATGCCGCATTCCGTGCTGAAATGAAAAGATGATTATTGTACTGAATAACGTTAATTTATTGTGACTTATCATAGAATCAGCAAACATACTAATAGTCTATGTAAGTATTTAATGGTACACCAACAGATGGCGTTCGCTTCCAAACTAAATATCACCACACAAGTTACTGATTTTTAACAGACTTCAAAAAAGGAGGAGGTTTACAATTCGACTGTATTTTTTTTGTTTGTTCCCATAACTTTCGACTGGGTGAACGGATTTGGATGATAATTTTTTTATTTGAACGTCATAAGATCTACCTGCATGCCAAATTGATCCGTCCAGTAATTTGGGCTGTGCGTTGATAGATCACTATGTCAAACTGACTGACAGTCACCTTTGAGTTATATATTTAGATGTTCACTCGTGTACCAACAGATGGCGTTACTGCATATAAGCACTTATTAACAAAACAAAATCACCTTTTAAACTAACGAAAACGTTACGTGAAGTACTAAAGTTTATTTGTAATATTTGTAAAATATATTACTTCTGACTATAAAACATGAATCCGTACTTGTATTTGGGGTTGTAAGTGTCCGGGTTGTCTTTGAAGCTGTCGTCACCGTAAACGATGCTCTCGCCCCACTTGCAGCCGACTGGGAAGGTGTCGCCCACCACGCACCACTGGGGCTCATTGTAGAACGCCATTACCTTGGAAAGAAGATTTTATCAAGGAATATCCATGTCGCGTCCCGGGCGGCCCTTTTAAGGAGGCGGCAAAATTTTACTATAAATAATAAAATAAAGGTCACTTTAAGCGGCGATGTTTTGAGATTTTAGGGGCGGCGAAAAAAGGTCATAACCAAAATCAGTTCTAATGGGTTAACCTACTTATGCTTCCTAAGTATCCCATTCTTCATTTAATTTAAATATATGTATTAGTTGTCTGTTGCCAAAAGTATAATAAGAAATATATCTTCAAAGTTAAACAGGTTTTTAATACGAACTAAACTAATATTTGTAATTGTAACTAATAGTTTGTAATGTATGTTACATTACAAAAGTTATGTATTGAAATGAAACTTCAACTAATTAACTAACTAACCTTTCCCAAATCGTGAATAAGTCCAATAAGGTGGAACCAGTCATCCTCAGGGTGGTCCTGGCGGATCCTCTCAGCGGTCTGGAAGGCGTGCACGATGTTGGGCAGGTCGGTGTCGGGGTCTGACTCGTCCACCAGCTCGTTCAGCTTGATCAGAGCGTCCTTGATGGTTGACTTGAAGTGGTTGAATTTGAGCCACTTTTCCATTTTGCCTGTAAACAAATTATACTCTTAATTTAAGGTAAGTTTAGGTAAAATATTATTTATGTTTTTTTAGGTTTCTATATTATATGTTACTACTTAATGAAATCTAAGATTAGTATTAGTAGTAATAAGCGCGTATAGCCCCGCTGGTAGTAGATCGCAAGCGATCTCACTGTTAAGCAACGTCGGGCGCGGCCGGGACTCGGATGGGTGACCGCTAGTGGCAAATTTCATGCGCAACCGTGCTTCGGAGGGCACGTTAAGCCGTCGGTCCCGGTTGTTAACGATAGATAACCTGGTCGGAGGCCCTTTGGGCGGTTTGAGAACATCCGATAC
>DWQL01000567.1:0-14488 GCA_018231265.1 Noctuana haematospila | reverse complement strand
AGAGTACAGCAATTTACTCTTGGTCTTAGGTCTCATGTGAGTGATGGAATAGGTAATTTTATAGCTAACAATGCTAATAACAAGGCTTCGTAGTCGATTTATATGACCGAGAATTGATACGAACTCAATTTTAAATTCGATAATTTTTTAACACGCGTAATGAAATTAATCATCGACAAGACAAAGTTAAAATCAAAATTTATTCGCAATTATTATAAAATTAATATTCTAGATTTAAGTTGGCGACAGAGAAAAAGTACTAAGCACTTCCAATACTTTTAAGTGTTAAAAAAAAAATAACCTCATCAATCATTTAACTTTATTGTCGTAGTAGTTAAATTATTAAAAAGTTTATATTAACTTTAACTAGGACATACAAGTCTTACTTAAGTTAAACGAGTAAACGTCCTATTAAAACTAGCAGGAAAATTCTAAATGTTAACCATTCTCATCTGCACGTAATCGGTAAGCGAGTGCAACATGTCCACATTCCAAGTCAGAGATGGGAGACCATAGCGTTCCGATTTTGTCTACTCCCATAAATAATTCTAAAGCGAGTCCCATTAGATATTCATAGTCTGGTGCAGTGGAAACATCGGCGATCGTTTATCAATCGATAGTGGGTTCGGTTCCGCGAAACAATGCGTTGTCGCTACCTGTTGGCTGTTTATATCGCGGTACAGACGTGCTAATACGTACAACAGTATTGGTTTACAAAAACTTATAAATTTAAATAAACAATCTTAGATAGATTTTGATGTAGCAAAAACATAAAATCAAAATTTTTAGTCGTTAAAAAAACTTTTTACTATGAGTAGGAATAATCGATTTATTTTCAATAGATTGCATGTTACCAACTTGAAGATTAACAAAATAGTTCTAATTAACATTGCAAAGCAACTAAATTAGCATTAAAGTAGGTAATTGATAAATAATTAAATATTGTATTTGCCGTTATGCGCCATTGTTTGTCTCACGGTCTCACCTTACTTGTAATTTCGTTACTCGTAGATTAAAAATGTGCTTCTGTATTGTTGTTTACCTTCTGCGCAGTTGTTTACCTTTGCACCTCGGACGCCAACTGAAAGGTGCCCTCTGTAAATCTCGCGGTAAGGCACACATAGGTTTTGTTTGGTCTTGACCAAGACGTATGGGTCGCGCACGTCGCCGTCGAGCCTTTCTTCTGTTTTCAAGGCTTTATGCTAATCTGCGTGAGTTTGGGAACTGGTGACAGGGATCTTGGAATTCGGGGAACGGGAAGGTTGTAGAAGGTAGTGATTTTTGTGAAATGGTGGAATTTAAGGGTCATTTGAAAAGAAATAAAAGTAAATAACGCCTTAAAAAAATCTATACTTAATTGTGCAATAAATAATTGGTGTTCAGCTTCATATAATATGAAAAAAGTGTATAATATTGAATATAATTTTATTGTATGTAATTAACTTAACTTAGCATTAAAAATATAATGCCTGCTGCTATTGGTGACCATCGGGTATGAACACCCGGAACTTTGCACGCAGTTTGACCTGGCGTCGAACCCGTTCAGACCAGACCTGCAATCGCGTGACTTTAACAAATAAACATAACAGTGCAAGCTGTGTAACACATTTGTCTGTGTATCTTACGATCATTGTTGAGGCAGTTATCGAGAGGGCTACCAAGAATTTGCATTTCAAGACAAGCTGGTGACGATTTGATAAAATTGCCTGAATACACCTGATCAAATGATCATTGATGTTCGTTTGTTTCTGATTGATCGTATGGTGCAGTGGTTACCTTGTCCGGCATTTGAAGGGTCTTCTGGGTTCAATTCCCAACGGAGCAAATATTTATGTAATGAATTTATAGTAGCGAGCCGTTTCTATCTCGTTTCCAGGGCTTCGTGAAATACTCAATAATTTAGTAGGTACTTCAGACGAGAAGTCATGCGGAGGACTGATGTAGTGCATGGCCAAGAGCTGATTGTTGGATTTCACATACATACATTTTGAAACGCGTGGAGAATTCTTTGGCACAAACTGTCTTCGCAACGTGTCATTTTTAAGCGTGTATGGTGATGATATTTTTATACGCAAACAACCTCATCATTTTCATCATTCACCCGTCCTTTTCCCATTATTTGGGGTCGGCGCAGTATGTTTTCTTCTTCCACAGTCACACCTTTCTCAGACATATCCTTTTTCACACACTCCATCCATCTTCTTCTCGGTCTTTCTCTCCCCTTATTTCCCTCCACATTCAAATACGCAAACAACCTATGATTCTTTAAGTGCAATTCTCTTAAATCGCCCCATTGAATCGATGTCTCCATTTCCACCGTAAACTTTAGTTTATTTATACTATTCTTCATCATAACATGCTCATCTACTCGTCTCATTATAATGGCGTTCTCCCGTGGCGTGATGCAAATGAAGCCTTCGGTTAAGCACTTCTGCGTCAGTCCTCTGCCGACAGACCAATGCACTGAGTTATCGCGACATATTTATTCCGATAATGCCTGACATATATTTTATAGCCTTAGTTGATAAAGGTTTTATAAATCTACGCCTAGCAAACAGGCATGCGAGATGCGGGCCACCTAATGGTAAGTAGTCACCGCCGCCTATGGTAGTTAAAAAGTTAGTGGTAACTGTGGAAAGGTAGTTAGAAAGTTTATTTTTTTAGGATCGCTATCGATTAATTGACCTTCAGACAGTCTGAACTACTTTTGCGTTAAATAATTTTTTACATTTTAGTACCTACCTACATCTGTAAATTTTAATGAAAGCATGTTGTTAAAAAGTAATTTTAATTAATTGTTATCAAACAAGTATCAATGTTAATTTAATGTCCCTAGCTAAAAATATCACCTGCCTTTCGCGAACCTTGCCAACATATTTTCCTGTAGTTAATATGTTTAATATGCTAATGGGGTTCTAAACACCACGGCGTCACTCGCCACGAGTCCCGCGACAGACTTACGACGGAGACATGTTTATTCAAATATTTATGCCTGTCATATTTTAAAATTACAACGCCATCTTGGCGTTTTTGAATCCGTTCGTCGTTAATACATTTCTGCAGAGTTTATACCTACTACTAATTTAATTATATGGAAAACCGCCAGTGTTTGTGGGCTCCCATAAAAGGCTCCAATAAGTAACGTAACATCAATTTCATGACATTCTGAGCCTCCTATCATTGTCACAGGTTGGTTATATTTGTGGTGTGACGTCACAGACTTTGTAAAGTCTTCATCTGTCATGCATATTTTAACGTTAAATAATAGTTTAATAAATGCTTCGGTAAATTGTAAAACATGGCATCAGCTCTAATTACACTAACTTACATTACATTACGGTTAAGACCGTGATCCGACACGACATCCGACCATCCGACATACACACTGCAACGAGTAGGTACCTAAAGCTTACCTAAGCAAGACCCACACTGGGACAGATCGTCATCTCGCCGGCCGATAAACAATAAATTCAACTTAGCTGCGTGGAAACTTATTATGTCCGGGCATAAGTTGGGATGATATAGGAGGCCATAAATTGGACCCGCGACACTGGAATCTATGACGGTCGTCGACAGGTACCAACACCGAACAACATAAAATTAAATTAGATATTTTTCCGACGGCATCAGCGAGGGCTATTTATCTTTTACGGACCAATGACGGTGATTGGGTTTTTTTACGATAGTTTTTGTCCCGAACGAGTTATGGGGTGGGAGGGACTGATCGTGGACGACGTAATCGTGATAAATTTGATCTTTACATACATTTTTGAGGAACGGTTAATGGAAATATGGGAATCTTACAGGTGATGGGAGATATTTTAAGTTCTATTGCAACTAATAATTACGAAAACTGTACTGGTTTTTAAATGTCTTTATTTTATAAATTCGCAGGTAATTTTAATTTCTTTAAGCCACAAACTCATTCTAATAATCATCTACCGAACTTATAATCATAATGCTTAGCACACTAAAATTATGCATTTAAAATAGTATTCGCTAAATGCAAGAAGCATTCGGGCCAATTCATCATATTAATAACGCTAACTCATAAACTTGTTTCCCCGCCGACGATAAAACTGAAAGCGCTTTACGCTGAGCTAATACATTAAAAAATCAATATGTAGGTAATTGTATGTTAGCTAAGAATTGTCTGTCACTTATCAAAATAATAACACTGTTATTAATTCAGTCAGATTTTCAACTTTTAACGTCCCTGATAGTTTGATACGAACTTATGTGACAGATCAACTTGTCTCTAATGCGACGTAAACTTTTTACGTACACAAGATGGCAATTTAACCGACTAGTACCGTACTTAGCTGCTATCTGTTGATTTGTCTGCTTCACCTCAGTTCGGCGCTGCTGGCTGAAATATAGTAGCTAACCTATAGACGGTGGAGACGGTACCTCAGCGCGTGTCCTCATCAGATCGCCGTGTCACAGCCCATCTCGGCGATATTTACGACGACATCTTGTTCTTTAGCTACAAATCGTTTCGCCACATTTTGGAGAATCGCCCAAATGACGCATTTCGCGCTTAATGCCGCAAATTGAATCATCTATTTGTGATTCATTCACGAGAAAGTCCTACTTATTGTGACATGCGACTCAATAGTTAATATTTATTTCACAATTAACTTAACTGCTATCTACTACAGATCTTTAACGGGTTACTTACTACACATTTATGCGTCTTGGGATCAAAATTAATATAGATAGCCTACTGTATAAGAACCCAAAGTTGGGATATTTTACGTATTCCAGTTTGTTTATCATTTAACATTATGTAGGTACCTAATTTTATTATATTTATATATTTCATTTATATATAGTACTAATTGATTACAAAGAATAAACTAATTAACGTTTAAGTACGTAAATCAAACTAGTATCAAGGTGATCGGCGACAGCTCGTTTTTTATCGGCCATCGAATGGCCAGAACAAAGCTGAAGGCGGTCGAGGTGCAGTCGTTGAGCGGCGTCAGGTGCGATTATTCAGTTGTCAGATCAACGCTATCATTGGCGGGGTCGATGGCGGATTTGGCACGTGGATTTGGTAAGAGCTGATGCACGCTGCTACCTGCCAGAGTCGTGAAAGCGTTAATTTTGGGTATATGTGCAAGGTGTGAAGTGCGTCTGAATTGTGTAGGTACATTTTCAAGTTTAAATAATATTGTAAACCTTAATTGAACTTGATAACAGTCGTAACTATGGTCGGAGGACCTTTGGACGGTTTGACAACATCCGATACGGGTTGTCCACTAACCCGTATCTCCACCAATCCGCATTTGAGCAGCGTGGTGTTGTATGCTTTAGGCCTTTCCCGACTGTGGGGAGAGACCCGCGCCCAGCAGTGGGATGTAGAAAGGGTTGAAGGCAACTATAAAAAAACTATAAAATAAATATGTCATCCGTTTTGTTGCATGGTGGCAACATTACCTCGTTTTAGGTGAAGTAATTGATTATTTTGAAATAAATACAACCTTTACCACAATTAGATAAGGCACAATAAGACTAATTTGATTGAAATATGAAAAATATCATTTAAAAAATCAAATATCCATCTCGGCACGGTGTAACATGCACTAACCTTTACTCCTTTGCACCTATTTATACTAACGACTGCCGCACAATCGTGCTCATCAAAGTAGACATTAAAACTGACTGTGATTTGTATCTGACGCCATTCATTTCATTTAACGATACACGGTTATTAATTACGTGAAGGTTTGAATCGAAATTATAATCATTGTTATTGGTCACAATTAATTTCAAACTATTCCACGGTAGGTAGATATTTTGCACAATTTTACGGTTTAGCGAATGTCATAGATATCATTGGTTTATTTGACAGTTGTACGCGATAACACGTGTTATATTGTTTTGATTATGATGCGGTGAATATAGGTACTCGTAGATAAAGTTACTATCTCGCTATTCCAATGCGGTCATTGGGTGAGGAATTAATTTAGTGATGCATATCGTACACGAGAAAAGCGTCAACTTATCGTAAGCTTCTGTATGACATACGCGGTCTAACGTAATCCACTATAGAGAGTGAAATGGGTGACCGCTAACACAAAATTTTATAAGATTTTCGGAGGATACGTTCAGTAAATTGTGAGCTGCAAACGAGCATGCAGAGCACCTGATGTTAAGTAGTCAATGCAACCCATGGACATCCATGTCCAACCTCAAATAGGAGAGAAGTCCTAGTCCTAGTCGAAGTTAAGATCATACGCGGAGGCGTCGCTTTTCATGAGGACTGAGATGGTCGCTATAATGTATCCAGCAACAACCCTCCCCAACCAAAACACAAATGCGTACTTGCCACAAGACTTGTTTAAGGGTGGGTTATGAGGACATCGGTGGTACCCGGAGTGACAGAATTAATTTTAATCTTTATCATTCTTCATATGCCGCTAAATGTAAGTATGAGCGTCTGATCATAGAAGCGGCCTTCATTGCGTGCATGGCCGCACCAATCTTAGTATCTTCTCCGTGGCTTTCAATATGAGTGTTGCAAGGATATAAATTACGCGTATAAACTAATAGCTTTTAGTGCAGCAGGAATTTATCTCGTCAACCCATTGACCTATAGAGTACACTGGCAGTTGATCACACGCGGAGTGCCATCGAGAACGACGAGTAATTACGCGAAGATTGATATACCTACTGCCGTAAGACTTAGTACATGCTTCTAATATATAAAATTCTCGTGTCACGCTGTTTGTTGCCAAACTAATCCGAAACGGCTTGACTGATTCCTATGAAATTTTGTGTGTATACCTACTTGAGTAGGTCTGAGAATAGAACGTAAACTATTTTTCATACACATAAGTGGTCCACTCCATAAATTTAATTTTTAGCTATTGATTAATTTCTTTTAAGATTTTCTATCCGTCAATAGAGTTTTACCCTTATCGATGAGTTAATATTATTTCTAATGCCCTTTGAAAATGTCTGGAGGTGCGTTCTAAATCTCAACCTGGATTTACCACAACAAGAGTTCAAAATCCACATCACCTGTCAACCATACTTCTGAACATACATGTATTATATTATCACCATCCATGAATACTCACCAACGGATTTCAGAACAAAAAAACTTGCTCTCAACGATACTGAAAGCGAATCTCGTCGCGATGGATCATGCGTGAAATGCCACCTGTCACACGTGCGTGAGAGCAATTAGACGCGAATAGATGCAGTGAGACAGTACGATATGTTCGTACCAGTTGCCTGCGTGGTGTTATAATGCAAACGCTTCTTAACTAGCTAAACAACGCTTGTGAATTCAGGGCCCATAGTCTGTTTTATGCATGGTTGTGGCTTTGCAATTGTCTCGTGATGGAATCGCCTTGTAATGGCGATCAGTATCCTAAAGTCAAAATCAAAAATTTATATTCATCATAAAGCATTTACATACACTTAGCCTTGTTTTTTTTTAACAGCAAGTAATAAAGATTAAATTATAAAAATAAAAAATCCTAACTAAACAATTTTTGAAATTATGAATATTTTTACTATTTTGTGTTGTTTTTTTTACTTTTACATCTGTTGAACTTTGAGCAATAATCTAAGTGACTGTTTACTGCGCCTACCAGAAAACGTGAATATGATTTGCCATTCCTAATTGTTATATTAAAGATGATATTTCAAACTTAAGTCTAAATTTATGACCTGCTTTTGCTCTACTCAATTTGAAGCAAATTATTAGCCTCTGGTCGTATTTAACTCAACTGTGCACATTACGAAGGAGCACATGTTCAAAACGGGGCGAATTCAGAATTTGTCATGTCATTTTGTCATTTTGATTATGACAGCACTAAGCTGACACCCACTGTTGTTCATTTGTCCTATTTGAAATCAACACGCAGTATGTTTGCCGTTATTTGACAGTGTTTGGTCAGTGTGCGTTCATGTTTATGAACTGTTCTGTTGTGAGTCAACCTTTACGTGGAATTTAGAGTTTTGGGACGAAAAGATGTTTTGTCCTGATATAAATTTTATTGTGGTTTTATTGAAATAAAATGAAATGCATTTATTTGTACAAATATGTTACAGATATATAAATTTATAAGTTCGCCATATTTCCAGTTTAGGTATAGATACAATTATTATATGTAGATAATGCGATATTAATATTAAGAAATTGTATTATGTACATATAAAATTATTATTTAACTTACAAAATCACGACTCACATTATATCTTTGCCCACTACACGTCAATAACGCCAACTGTCCAATTCAACCAAGTCATTTTCGATCTAGTCTCCCAGAATCATCGCATCGCAATACGTTCACTGTCCAAATAGGCATAAACCTACAATGTTACTGTTGTCGCATCTGCTAATTTACTCGATTAGTTTAAGGTGTAGTAGCGTTGATATACTGGTGGTTGATATACCTAGGGACGGACGGCGACAGCTGCGCAGCTAAAAATAGTATTTGGACGCGCGATTCCGCGTTTTTCACTGTCCATGCGCGCATCAATTCCTGTCTGCATTTGTTAGCGAATGACAGATGCTTTACGCCTCTGACAGCGTTACCAATTCCCATCACATCGTTAGCCACACCCTTATTACCTGTGAATTAGAGTTCATTTTATAAGTGATCAGCTGTAACAGGTTTCGCGTTTGCATGCACGCTCGTCGTCTTGTCGTTGTCATCGTGATAATGACGGCTGCGCTAAGGACGTGTTTATGTTAACCCTTTGAGTAGGTACGGTTTTAGAACTGAAAAATCGTTGCCGGACTGCACAGATCCGTCAAAATCAAGGAGGAATGTCTGGGATTAGATGGGCACTTGGATATCAAAGTGGCGTCGACAGCGCAGTTAGTTTTAAAGCCGGAAACGCAGGCAATGAGTGATGCCGACGTCGACCATTTAATCTAAGATATAACTTTCATTTGATTTACGTATCTAAATAGTTTGCTTCCTCAAAAATTCCAATAAATAAGTAGATATGGCCTCTCTACACACACATTCATATCAGGACCTTTCGGTTAGTGGAGTGCCATGGTAACCATTAACACCACTCGTGTCGTCAACTTTTTACATAGGTACAAATAAATCTACCTCATGCTTTATAGTTTATACAAATCCATTTTAATTTTTAGTTCCATATTTTAAAAAATAGCTAACTACAGGTCAACTTCAATCGTCTCTCATTTTATCCTTTTGCTCATCTCATCATATCTGTCAATGTCTGTTATTTTAACGTCCAATTGCAAGAAGCTTCGTTAAAGTTAAAAGTCTTCTTTAGTTTTCTTAATTAGTTATGGTTTGAACTACATGTTATTGGAACACCTTTGTACTTACCCACTGTGTAAATAAATAGATTTGTCTTTTGTCTCTTGCTGTCTTTATCTAATTTCAATTCTATCTACTATATATTAATGACGTAATCAAGAATAAATATATTGGTATCAAATCAAGCACGTCCTTATCTTCCATAAAATTAAATTTGCAAATTCAAAATCAACGCTTCGACGCATCTTTGATTCGTCAGTCTTAATCAAAAGGGAAAGGTCGTTACTCATACATGTACACACGTTGATTCTGTTAAGTTATAAATTGAAGACTTATTCGTTTGTTTTTTATGCCGATAACAGCTTAGGTACATCAGTTTTTTCGTACTGACGACTGCATCTCCATTTTGCCAGATTATAAACTTAAATTAGTTCTTATTCTCTAACAGCTTTGTCAGCTAGAAGTTTACATATACTCGTATGTCTGTCAAGCATATGTAAGAGGCTCAAACATAGAGCATTAAAGCATTAACTTCCTCAAAATTGTTAAACGTTAATGACGATATTTCACGCTCAGGCATCAGTCCCGTCACTAACACTTAAAGCGGTACAGCTATTCAAAGTTATTAACGCAGCCTTCGAGAAGGGCATCATAACATAAGCCGAATAATATTGTCACATAAAAATGAATTACATAGGCACATCGCGGGATATTGCGGCCATGTATTACATAAATAATATTAATAGAAGGCTGGAATTAGAGGCAGCGGCGCGGCGCGGCCATGCGTCGTAACTCTCGGTTCTTTATGTAAATATCTCCGTGTCTTCTCTCGTTCTACTCACCTGGTTTTTAACGTATGTGCGCATGAAGATAGAGTGAAGGCTTTATGATATTCGTTTTTACATAATGAAATGAGCTATACATAAAGTTTCATGCTATTTACACGAAGGGATTTGGAGTTCCACAGGGTAGCGTTTTGAGTCCAATTTATGGGTGTATTGTTAATTAAAAATATGATTCAGATGGAAGCAAATAACAAGGTAGATTTAGGCTGACTAGAAAGATATCTTAACTGCGGTTTTATATTATAATTTTTAATATTTTTATAGTGTAATGAAGAAAACTAATTGCTATGCATCCAATACTATCCAATTAATGAGATAATATTAGCAGATATCACAGAATTAAAATAATTCGCGAAAAGAAAAGAAAGGCGAGCGAGAGTGGCATATAGCGCGAGGAGGGTCCTATACTAACATGTCACCTACCCACGCAACGTGACGCGAATCCGAGAAGTCAATAATGATTTTGTTAGTCACCCATTTTTAAAATCTCTCTAGACCCGATTCTGACGCGGATGAAGTCGCAGGATAGTAACAATATACCAACAAATCAGATAAAGTCCATCAGTATACAGATACACATAACACTAAATCATAAACAACAAAAAAACAAAGCCACAAAGAATGACCGGAGCTCCATCGTGAACGAAATGGCTCGGAATCTATAAATCCCTGACGAGCCCCGATCTTGGACCGTCACAAATATGTCAAAAACACCCATAAAAGTCCCGGGGTATCTCCTAGAGATAGTTTATTAGAAATAACACAATGAGGGAACAGAAAATACGGTATTATTACGGCTATTGATGAAACGCAAGTTTTTTCCAGTCAAGTCGTAAAGTGGAACCGCCGTGACGGATCTCCCGGCAAGTTTGTCCGTCTGTGATGTTGATGCCGAATAGTTTATTGCGATTTATGTGTTGTTAGGTGTACGAAGGAGGAGTATTATTTATTACAATCTTTCGTCTATTAACTTTTAGGCAGCTTTCGATTGTTTTATGATCAAAACAAAAGTTTATGGAAATGTTTTTTGAAAATTTTATTGTTAACTAGCTTATGCCCGCGACTTTATCCGCGTCATAATTAATAGGATGAATAATGTTGGTCTATACAAACTTTGCCCCCGTTTTTCACCCCCTCAGGGGTAGAATTTTGGAAAACCGTTTCTTATTGGATGCCTACATCATACGAAGAACACCCACCCTCCAAGTTTCAACTCTACGATCAGCGGTGAAGGTTGTGCGTTGGCACTTCAGTTAAACATTCAGGGTAAAGCATTTTATGTGTGTTTAATGTTGTAGTGTTTCCTACATAATTATGGAATTTATGTAATTATGGAATAAGGTCGTTTAGTTTTTGTTCTATTATAAATATACCTTTAGTTTTCATTAGTGTAAAGATAAATAAGCTTTTCTCACGATTTTTATCTAAAGTACAATCGATACTAAAAGCTTTTTAATAACAATTACAATATTAACATTCACTTTTGTTACCGTTCACAATATCTTAGTGATCACGTTTTAATGAGGAGTAGGTGCTTAGTAATCTGAGTATTAAACTTCGACCTAATTACCTCTGCGATGATCTTCGTTACAATCTCAATCAAAAGTACTTTAAAAGCAATCAAAAGTTGATCAAAATTTCACAACGAGATCATTATTCGAAATTTGATTTTAAAACCACAGCAGCGTAAGTGTAAAGAATGCAATTATTATTTTACTGTCGCCTTGTGAACAGATTAAAAATCGAATTCGTGTCGGTCTCATATTGTTTAATACTTACATAAAATTTTCAAATAACGGTTTGGAGCTTCGATGGACGTAAGATCAAGGGATCTTCGTAAATATGAAAATACCGTATGTTTTCGTGAAATGTTTGTATATAATATGTTTATTTTAAAATATTCTTCGCATCACATTCTGTGATAAATGCTAAACATCACTGGAATTAATAACGACTTGGCATCGACGTGTCGCGGACGCTACGAAAATGGCGCCTCGACGGAAAGTATACTGCAAGTCTGTAGGCTGAGAGCTTGCGACCAAAATATGTATGTTCCCGATTCTGTTTTACAGAAAATAATTTATTCAATATAAATGTTGTATTTGCTGTCGTAGATAATGCTATACTAATACTATCGGAAATAAGTCTCAATTGAATCATCACCAACTATTGTCTTCCGCAGAACGTTATCTGGCAAGTCTCAGGCAAGCAGATCTTCTTAATGTTTTCCAATGCCAAAGTGTGGAGATTGAATCTGAACAGGAACGAAAGGCCTGAATTCATAAATTAGGTATAAATTCGCTATAGAAATAGCTTACGAGTCTTATGACGTGAGTTATCAGATTGATTTAATCAGTCTAAAATGAAGTTAGGTGGTTAAAATTAGAGGTTACGCAAGCGTATGAAAGACGTATAGTATGCTTGCCTTTTCTTTGCAGGCCCTCAGCCTAGCCGGTCGGTTGGCTTGATAAATATAAATAGGCTCAATTAGCGTTGATTTATCAGCGGGCCGACGGATTAAAGTCAGCGATTAATACTGACATCTGCGTCGATCGATCCTCACCGACCTTTAGCTTTTCTCCGTGACTGTACTTATCGGTTTCGAACCGATTACGATTATCGATGTTGGGGCTATTTGTTTATTTGTTCTGGCTGGTTTCATTTTATAAGCACTGGACGTAGTTTTGATGTGGCAGGCTGGCAGCTGTTCCACTGTTGACATAAAAGCGACTGGTAAGGTGTGCATCGATCCTTCTTTGCGGAGTGTGTGAATACATTTCATAATAATGCTAATATATTTTTAAACTTCTTAAAAAATGAAAATAAGATAGGTTTTAAAAAAGGATTAGTAACTTAATTTTAAGTTGTAACGTCTTTTCCCAAATAATTATATTCTCCATTTTATTTCTTAATTCAAATTGATTTTTTTTTACTCAAAAGTAATATTCCATTCCAACGATTTTTCAGTAAAAATTAAAAAAAAAAATTTTTTTTTCATTGAGTAGACAAAATGTGTTTTTTTCTCTATTGTGTAAGATTTTTTTAAAAAAATGTAGAGGGGACATATTGTAATAATGATAAAATAGCTTATTAGTATCATCTTGTGTTTATTAACCCGCCGGCTGCCGCACTATTGTTCATTAATTTTCATCTATTTGCGCTGACCTCAAGGGTTAACGGTAGTAATTTTTTTGCGTGACCTTTAAACTTGACTAATCACATTTACATTTTCAAAGCTGTCAAATAATTTCTAAAAGAAATATAGACGTTACGATGACGACGTTTAAAAATTACGTCCGCTGTCATTATTTACTGGAGATTATGAACGTACTTATGCGTTACAAATTATTTCCGTTTGCCGACGCAATACCTATATTAGAACGGTTTATTTTCCTTTTTAGAGCTAATTAAGTTTTTCGTTTTAATTTTTTTACTAATTAATGTACCTATCAGATATTCAGGAGAAATCAGCACTTAATTGTTTTATTCGACTATTTGCAATTGCGTATTGCAAATCGACCAATTTACTTATTGATGCCTCTTAATAGGCAACCTAGTCTGGACTGCAGGTCTTCCTAATTTGGCTTCGTCTGGCCATAATCGAATAACGTCGTGTCACGGCGTCCGGTTATTTTCAGTGATCCGACTCCGTCTTAATGTGCTGTTACGTTAGTTTGTAGAGAAATGCCCTTACTATTGTTTCGGGAGTAGCTCGAAGTTAACTCGAAATAATTTTTTTGTAGTAGAACTTACGATACATATGTACTCTGTATACGATGATCGTGCTTAATTACCAACATATAAAGAAAGGTACACTTGACAGCTCTAGAAACGTAAATTCGGGAATCTTTATAGTTTCCTTTAAAGTCCAATTAGATTAATTTTAAATTATGGATAATGTTATAATAAATAAAGTAGTCAGTTACTTATTTACGTTATTTTATGATTAAGTCGAAGAAGATAACACAAATACTGTGCTACGAAACTAGAAAACGTACCAAATATTATATATGAAACACCATACTAAAAGCCCTTTAATCGAGGATACTACTAACTCACCACAAATAATAATAATAACTTCATGGAACACTTAAAAACATTACAATTTACATAACACAGTAAATTAAGATTCTTAAAATTATGTGCTTCTGACTCCTGAAGAAAGATTAGTTCTCCATCAAAATCAAAAGAATCATCAAAATTAAAGTCGATCTTAACTCACGTAACAAATCGAGAACCAGTGGTAACGGCAACTGCAATATAACACAAGAGTGGTACAAGATCAACACACATTAGCTCTCAGCCGGTCGTCCATTGTTTATTGATGCGGCGACAAAAATACATCGACACGTCGCGCGGACATCTAGAACGATCTCGCAGACG
>DWQL01000566.1:0-14493 GCA_018231265.1 Noctuana haematospila | reverse complement strand
ATCTTATTCTAATACTAATCTTTACTATTTTAGTATACACCTACTATTAAATGTTACGTAAATTACCAGATCGTCCTAGCTTTTAAAGAAATAAAATCGTGAATGGAAGATGAGCAATTTCACAACAGCTGATTAGTAAACGAAGATGGCAATGAAAGAATGAAAGGTGGGATGGCCTTACATTGTTTTAACCTACCGGCTTCTTTCATTAAAAAACCAAGGATTAACCAATTAACATAGCAAACAATATAAAAAACATTGATTGCAGTCGTTTTGATCTTGAAAATCTAATAAAATAGAATGTTTTTACATTGTGAGGAAATAAGTTTAATTTATGAGCACGTTTGGTCACAATGAGCATTTCGTAATACTAAACTGCCGCCAAAGATGTACCTACCTACTTTAGTATGTTGTAATATAAATGTATGTACGTAATATGCTATTTTTTATCTTTATTTATTTTTAAAAACTAAAGAAACATAGGCACACATCGACATTATCACTCACCTGTCCAGTCCAATAAAGTTACGAAGGCTGGTGCAAAATGCGGTTAGTCTAGTATTTCTAAGCCGCCTTTCACGACTACATGTCTGGCATTCCTACGTTACACAAATTAAAGGTGCGCCTTAATAGATTGCTAATGAATGATTTATTTATTTGTTGTCTGTAATCAACCTTCGTAATATCGCCATTGTCATAGACCGCGCTGTTTTCCTAGTTTGTCTATGGTACACCGTACAAGTAGCTATTAAATGTTTCCTTTAAGATTTATGGAAATATAATGACTGCTGTATAAAGTAATATTGTTTTAATATAGCTTTGTGAAGTAACCGTGACGGATAAATTGTTAATTTAATTTTTTATCATTATGGTAGTTAGAACCAAAGGACCGCAGTCAGGAAATTTATTGGATTGTTACATTGCAATATGAATAAATTTTAGCATGTAAGAATATAGATGTTTATGTTTAGGTAACTATAAAAACTACTTTAGTAATTTAGTAATTAATTTAGTAAATAATTATCCCCAATTAGTTTTCTTTCTTCAAATTTGATTTTCTTTTGTGAAATAATTTAAAATAAGCAGTAGCTCTGTACTCTGTCTTTTATAAAATAATTATTATATACTTAGGTATATACGTACACCATTTATGAAACAAAGTGCTGCTTAGCATTTTAGTAAGTCAGCATGCAATCCGAGATACGCATTTCTCTGTGATTGTGTGTAAAGAATTGCAGTATTCATGCCATTCAGACAATACTGCACTTAGGGTCGGCTCCATTGTCCTAGCCGATCTTATGATGTCTATTTATATGGTATTATGTGAGCTACTTAATAAGCGAATGGCATTATTGAGGCATCACACGTTATTCCTTGAATGGAGGCATAATAACCGACAAGACTTGTATATTATTCTTTTAGCGTGAAGTCACCAATGTTGAAAATATTTTTCTACAGGCTGTTCACTCACGCATTGTAGTTAAAAATTTTAAAAAATTTGAAGCGTGCAATTTTTAAGAACAATACTCGAAATATAAAACAACTAATTAACTATTAAGCAACTAATATTACAGCAAATGATAAAGCAAAAAAAATCGAAGTTAATGAAATTAATCTTTCTGCAATTAAAGATCCCAAAAATAGCAGCACACATGCATTTCTAAAGAAAACAAGAAACAAAGGAAAAACGAAAGGAATGAGGATTGTTCATGCTCGAAGCGATGTGTTAGGACAATTGCCCTTTCTTGTAGGCCTACAAAAGCTTTTATGCACCTAAGTCGACTTTAATATTGCGAACCATGTCCACCTGAATGAAGCTTTCAGGCATGTCTGAATTGATAAAATTAGACACGCTTTTACAGTTAAAATATAATAAACAATAGAAGTAAGAAAACCTGTAAATGTAGGTCGTTAAAAAATTAAGATGGCGGAACAAGATAAGACTGAAATAACAATGAAAAGGTGCATGTGACTGATTAGGTTAACGAATTTTTTGAAAACATCCTCTATGTCCTCTAACAATACGAACAATATTATTGTTTACATGATTGTTGTGTTCGTCACACACATCACACGAAATCGGATCGTCTTCGGTCTACACGTCAGTGCCATAGGCAGAATCGATGCGTACACTTCCTCCAAAAATTAAAAAAAGAAAAATGACAGTTAGTGCGTTCCTTTCTAACCGGTGAGATATGAGTGAGAGAGATGCCGGTTGGCGGAAATTTGGTTCATGGCGGGCGGTACCGCAAGACCCCGAGGACGCCAAAGTCTGCCCATGTCCGGTACTACTACACGAGGTCGATGGTGGTCGGCTCGCCTGTCAGGCGACGAGTCAACTGCCCCAACTCACCTCGAACGAGGTAAGGAATGTAGAACAATAAAATTGCTTAATGTAATTTAATAAAATTCTAAAATAATTTAATTTCTAAATTTAAAAAATGTTAATTAATTTTACTTATTTTGTTTGACGCCGTAGCGTTATCTATTGTGTTACATATTAATAAAATTAATATCTAACTGTAATTAAATATCAATATTTATAACACATCCATAAAGAGGTTGGAATATACGTATACATATGTATAGATATGATTATTAGTAAATGATAGATATTTAATGAATTTATGTGTTAAAACATATAAAGAGATAGGTATTTGTTACAAAAGTGGTTATCTTAATGATTTAATTATAACTAAACATATCAAACGAAGTAGGAAACAAGTGTACCTAATCATCATCACGTTTTCCATTAAACGTTTAATAAGAGTCACGAAATTCCATCGACAATAATAATTATTCTAATGCATTTGTGATGAGCATATTATTATCTGCGGTACGTTTCATTATGATTGTTAATAATAACAAATCAGAAATGTTCTTAGAATACAGAATATTAAACTAAATACGGAATTTTATTTTGTTTCAATAAATAGAAATGTTTTAGGACATTAAAAAATTAATATTTCAGAATTATTCTATTCAAATTATATTTATTAAAGCGCGTCAGATTTTATTTATTAGCTTTAGAAAATTATTTGAAAAAATTTACTATGGAACCGGAACCTAGGGCTATATTGAAGAATGTTTACAATGTGCAGCTTTAGTGTTACATGGGATCTATAACGTTCCTTTCACATTTCCCGACCACCTGGTCACCAGCCTTGACGAGCACAAAACTGCACTTCCGTCATTTTTTTTTACTATAAATAGGCTTGTGTTTGATATTTATATTTATTTTTTATCATTTACGACCTATAGATACGAGTAGGTACCTGAAATTGTTACAGATAAATGATAAAGTTAAAATCTGTTTATTTTAATTTTAAACTCTGATCGCAATTATAATGTCAAATAACAGAACTACTTTTTAATATAGTTAGTTTTATAATTACTTTTTCATATAGGAAATTAGTAATTATTTGTTTTGTACATTTATAAGATTATTCTAAGAAAAATGCATACCTCAAAATTATCTATATTTTTCAACATTCGAGCCCTTCAGAGGTACTTAAAGGCTTACTCCCTTATCTGAAGAAACCTTTTATTTGTCTAATTATCGTACAATAATAAGTTGCCCTTGACTATAAAGGGAAATAAATAGATACCGATGCCAGATATCGTTTTATTATTTAGGTACTTGTAATACGTAATAAAACAAAGACAACATTATTATACTTCGGAATAAATATTTCTTATTTCTTATTGATAGCAAAATCAGTTATAATCATTAAATCCAGACAAGGTAACTTATCACAGATTCAATCAATAAAACTTTTTCTTAGCCTAACGAACGACTGCAGATTCATACATTATTTTGCAATAAACAAAAACCAAGAATGCTTTGTAAATTCTAATTGAGCGGGCCCTTGACTCTAAACGCACGCATTGTTATTGCGGCATTTGGTGATATCTGATTATGATCCGAAGACTCAATTCAAAGGTTATGTTGTACAAGTATATAACTATTTTTAATGGGATTCACAATATTAGCTAACGAACGAAGAATATCGTTTAAATTACGTTTTTGAACCACTAAGAAACTTAGTATCAAAAACATTTTGTTACTACTGATGGATAATGCGTGTTCTTGGCTCTTGGTAGTAACTGTAAACAAAGATCTTATACTAGGTACTAACGCAGAATCTTCGTTGTCCTTTCGCCTGCTAGGTACTTCCTTATTATAAACAGCTGTATCTTTCTAATACAATAATAAACGTTTAAATCTAAGATCGAAATTAAGTTATTGTTTGCATATTGTTTGTATTTAATTAAATCTAAAGCTGGCTCACCTTGGCGCCAAGGGTGTCCCCATCGGAGGCTGGAGGCGGAGGTGGAGGAAATTCCTTTGATAAAACCGACACGGGATCGCCAACTACCAATAGAGGCCCCAAAATTGGCGCTAATGCTATTTTCTAGATCCACATGTTGGGGAACGCCAATGGCGTTGGGGCCCCTCGGAAACAAGGTGTGGAGTCAGGGTAATCCTTTGACTTTTAGCGATTCGTGACTTTTAAACCCATCGTTACGCCATCTCTGACAGCCCGGAATCCGGCTAGTCGTCCCAAAGGTTACGCGAATCAGCTTATGTAACCAAGAATCTTCTGCTAAACTCGGAATGCAATAGTAAATATTTCCTAACCTATACCTACTTGTATTGTTTGTTGTTTTCACAAGTTGACCGAGTCTGTCTCAAATATTACCACCCATGCTCTATGGATTAGAGTGAATGTGCGTAGCTTGACTTGTGCGAAATAAATTATTTCTATCTTTCTCTATTTCTCAATACAGATACATAATATCTATGCCCATGTTTTAACGTAAGATTTTATTTATATATTTATTTACTTTTCTATATAATTATTATATGTAGGTACCTACCTACGTGTACGCTCAATCTACCATTCATGATTATTTTTCCAGGCACAAATCTGCTTAAAGAGATTTAGGTATATATGAAATAAGCAGCACCATTGTACAATTTTCCTTCATTTGTCCTTGGATTTTGTGTGTACATAATTACAATAATATACATACATAATTGGTAGGTGGTAAAGCTTATAAAGTTCGCCGGGGAAGCGCTCTGCTCCATTATAACCATATTAAAAAAATGTAAATGTAAAACTGAATCCACTTATTAGTAGCAGTCCATTAATTACGTAATAGTACGTATGAAATAATTTAATTAGCAGGATTGCATATCGTATAGAGCGGTGTGGCTAAGTAGCGTTTAATACATTCGTAAGAGGTGGCTCGCCTCGCGGTATGTGGAGTAAGGACGGCAGGCGACGTATGCGTATGCGCACCGGTGTAGGACTACCATTTAAAAGGGTTATTGATGGACAAATCCTCTTTTTAAAAAGGCGACATACATAAAGGAAACACACTAATAACACAAATACCTTCACCGGGAACAACAATCTAAATTACTGTTTGAAATTTGCGCCTCACGGGCAATCTAACCCAGATTGGGAACAATGTACTCTAGTGTCTAGTCTACCATTTAGGATTTAGACTATTTTAGACTATCTGCAATCTAGTTAAGTTTATTTTCTGACAACCCTAGGCTACAGAAGGTTAACGGACGCAATTCATGAGTATCAAAAATCTTTATTGCACACGTGCTAAAACCATCTGGCTTCAAGTTCTTCAGGTTTAGTCTTAAGCGATAGTACATCAGTGTCAACATTTCCAAAATAGACTAAAGAACCTGCTTAGAAATACAGTAATGTACGTGTTGTGCTGTGTACCGTACATGTACAAAAAGTCACAATGACACATTTGACAAGAGCAGTACTGACGTGATAGCAATGAGATAGTTTTAGTGTATCCACCATCCTACACTTTGCTAGTCTTAAACCCTTCTCATGGATAAGATTTAAATTTGATATGAATTTGTGAAAGAAGGTAGGTATACGATATAAATGATAATTTCTACTGCTTACAATTTTTCTCTGTGCATAGCTTGTGCGAGGTTAACAAAATCGACTACGTAGGTAAATAGTAATTTGGCTAGGCCGCAGGTGAAAAAAGTTGCAGAACCCGAACTAGTCTTGCATCCGACTATTCCCGAGCAACAAAGATCGTGCGGCTTCACCCGTTTAAACCCCGCAGTATAATATAGTATTAACAGATACAATTATATCAACAGGCACGTCAGGGACACACATAATGAATTGCATAAAGTTTAATTTTTACAACAATATTGCCTGCATGCAATGTTTAGAAGATATAGCAATAGCCGCCGTGAAGTGTAAATGATTGAGTCTGGCCATACTTTTGTCATTTATTGTTATTAGCACAGAAACAAGTTAGTTACACAGTTATTGTTGAAGCACAAACAGCCGAAATCACTAGAGCGTGATCAATGCATTTCGTGCCGTGTTATTGAAGAAATTTGCAACAAGTTTAATGTTATAATAGGCCGGTCTAAATATTTGATTATTACATACACTGTCCTTAATTGAATAAGTTTTATAATCACGTCCTATTTTCTACTTATTCAATGTATATTGTGAACACTTAAAGTTAAAACGACACAAGTAATGAGCAGCAGACAAAAAAATAAAGCGAGAATTTAAACGTCGCTCGTACCTACCAACTACGCTATTCCTAACAACTAAATTGACATGGTTTTCTCTTCTTTCCAGATGTCAGTCCGCCCCAAAAGTAATGGATAGTCACAGTAGATCGGCGTCGCCGCGAGAACCGTCGCGGCCGCAGCATCGACCGCCGTCGCCGCCTGCCTCGCCCGCAGGCTTCGACAACCGCGCCTACCAACACGACGAAGCAGACCCGAACCACAACGACTCATTCGCGTCCCAACCGCACCAGAACGGTCACACTAAAGAACCCAACGGGGACACCAAAACACTCGAAGCAGTCAACCTAGAACTCATTAACCTGACACCCAAAAATGGAAACGCCAAAAAGAAGGATGTCGAAGTCGACATGAACGCGACCAATCCCTACGACGAATACTTCGTGCCAGTCAACGAGCACAGGAAATATATGAGGTTTGTGGCTTTCCAAGTATTTCCTTGTACAGTACGAGTATAGAGTTCGATTGCGTAGCGCTCGATAACAATAGTCGCTTATTGTAATTTAAGAGACGCGTCTCGAGGTAGGCTTTACCGCAGACTCTTTTCAAATTTGTGGGCGATAATGTAACCTACTTACTTTGTCCTCTTGCGAGAGTTCGTAATGCTGACAATGCAACTGAATAGAAATCTTTTAAGAATGGACTATTCCGCATCCGGCTCCAATAAACAGAATTGTTTTATTCTTTTCGCTAGTCTGACAATTCATCGCTTCGATCAGTCACTGGTGTTTGCAAAACATTTTTAACCGTAACACGTTACCAATCAGTCGATACTGGTGCGTAATCATTATCATGGATAAAAAGAGATCCAAAAGCCTTATAATGTGCTGAATCATCACACGAGACTGATGAATTAGTTTCGACCAACGGAATGAACAACGCCAGATGTTTATCTATTAGTGATACCGTTTGGACACCGGTACTTATTCTTTTAAAGGCACTGGAACACCTCTTAGTGCCAATTCGATTCAGCGCGGCTGGTCGTCCAGTCGAATGTGTATTGGTGTCTAAAGTAATTCCTTATACGGTACTATTTTTTGTGCCTAAAAGTCTTTCAAGCTCTGCACGTGCTAAATGTTAGACTTTTATAACGTTACTTTTTTGTTTCTTTGTTTCTACTTTCTTGTTTACTCACTGACGAATGCGCTCTATGTCTTGCTAAGTTTATTAAGAAGAGAGAAAGGTTCATTTGATCTGAATTAAACAGAAGAATGCGAAAACCCATTCAAATTGTATTGCTTTGTAATGAATTATTATACGGCTAGAAGATTGTTAACACTGTTACCTACTATAAAATTATAATAAGGTAGGTATTATTCCCCCGAGTTTATAATCACATACAATGAAATATTTCACCTACAACCTACAAGGACTTGGCTTACTGTTATGGTAAATGTACTTATATCTATGTGCTTTAATATAGTACCTACATAATCGTTTCCATAAGACTTGCTCTACTTGACAAGACAAAGAGAAAGAACGGCAATGGATAGTCCGCTAACAAAAAAGTCAATTCATAAATCGTATTTTAATTAACAATTCAAGGCATTATGTAAAAATTCGTTGTGTACAAAACTGTCCTTTAAAACAAAGAATGTCAAAACGACTTCAATATGACTCAGAATCTAATAAAAGATCTATAGAGCGTAACTCTCAACTCGTCTACTAGCGAAACTAATAGGCGAGTTTCCGCTACAATAACAATTCTTAATTAATTAGCATTCAATAAAAAAATATTGTCCTTGACTGAGAGTAATGGACTAACCAACTCATTCAAAAAAATGTAACTACCTATATACCTATAAATACACAAAGTTTCCGAAGAAAACTCCAAAAACAAATAGGCTTATATCTGATAATTAGGTTTGAGAAATAAAAGGGAAAAAATTATTTCTGTCACCAACGATAAGTAGAATTATTTTGAATGTATGCGCAGTATGTACGATACCTAACTTACATAAATGCTTGTAACTTTTTAAAATTTTATTTATATAACTTTATCTATTGATAAAAGTTGGGACCGACGGTTTAACGTGCCCTCCGAAGCACCCCGCCCATGCTTACGATTGCTTGCGATCTACGCTACCAGCGCGCGTGCTATAGGTAGATAGGTATATACGCTTCGCTTACATTTTTTACGCAGTTTATTGTTACGGTTTTCACACATTAGATTAAATGGATTGAGTAGAATACAGCTTTTAATTTTTTTAGCTTTCAAACATTAGATTAGCGGAAATCTTGTGTAATCTATAAAATTTTACAAGCTATCATTTGTAATTGAAATTTCGTGAACGGCACGAGCACATTAAGAGCTTGCTTTATTCGGCTGTAGATAAAAAGTTTGGTTTTTATTTCAAGCAATGTAGAGCAAGGCCGTAGTAAGAAGTTTACTGGAGGGGGATCCGAACCCTTATTTAATTTGGGGGAACCAGGCTTCCAATTCCTGGATGAAGAATCGACATCAAAAAAGGTTGGAGTAAAGCATTTAGTGGGCAGACTATATTTATGGGCAGTATAATATATATTATGGTCATAAAACATATAATTATGTATACATACAAGGTGGGTCTGCAAAATTATTTTGATAGTAGTTTTAATATACTGGTATACCGGTTGACCTTGGTCGGTCAAATCAACGCATCAACTAAACTGTACGCCAGAATCAGCGAATAGCAACACGCGTCTCGTGAATTTGAAATGAGTAACGTACGAAACATACATTTGAACTTCGAATTTTATAACGTCCTGGCGCCATGTTTATTTTAATAGTTTTTAACACGTGTAGATAAAAAAGCGTTGATAGACAATGATTCTATGATTAGGTATTTCAGTATAATTTTGTATTTGACAGCTGGGTAGTTATTTAAGTTACCTATTTATTTCTTTATTTACTTACATTATGATTTTTAATAATATTCAACAAAAAAATTACTGAAAGCATACTTATCTACCTACATTTTCAGTCATACCATAATCTGAATCGCTTAATAATTTTAATTGCTTCAATTTTAGTTTAAGTATGGATAAAGTGGATAAAGTTCTCACCTTTATTGTACTTTAAATTTAAATAAGTACATAAACGATGTAACCGCAATGATCAATACCTTTTTTAATTCAATACAGTGAAAAATAAAACGAAGGTCATATAATTTGGTGCACTGTCCAGTCCAAGTAACCGGTACTTATCGAGGTCAACTAACCTATAATTATCAGAAAATTTAAAAGTATCCGTTCGTAATTGCTCTACCGATTTACGTGAAGCAATTTGATAGGAACTAGAGTGGTTTTAAATGATGTAATTAATAGCAAAGTCGACAAAAACTTAAAACCGTAAACAAGACAAAAGTTACGGGGATTGAAACTTAACTATTTACCTTATCATATAAATCATGAACAACAGTATAGTAGTTAGTAGTACTAAAATATGAATAATATGTTCGTTAGCTTAAAGCGTTTTTATTAATTTAGAATGCAAAACCTTATTCTTTGTCTTCATATTTGTTTCCATTTCAAGCGCTCTTGAAGTCCGGAAATGCACAGGAAGTTCCTAAATGGCACGAAGTCCATCTACAAACCATATGAGTTGTCGTAAACATTATTTATCTGTGAAGTCACGGTCGATGCACCTGCAGGACGCTCCGCTCACTCACGATTTAAAAATGACTAGCTATTGTCTATGCACGAACTACAGAACACATATGACTTTAAATTACTACGATTAATTTTCAATACGGCCAAGGAATTGATACCATGTGAATTGGCCATTTAATATATTTAAATTATTATAAAATATCTTAAGGTCTTTCTACATTTCGAAGTTACCTAACTGCTTTCGAAGTTCCATTTCTTACTATGGCAGGTACAAGTATACCTGCATATGGACAATTACGAACAAAATTTCATACTCTGTTTTCAAAAGTTGATTGATAGCCCTTTCATTTTTCGTTAATAGTCTGCAGTTTCAGTTACAGCCGGCATTGTTCAGCCGAAATCCGGCAGAAAGTTTAAACAGCGAGCAAGTGGTCCCTGGCTAGTTGTAAACAACAAATAACTCGTTACCACTAAACCATCCCGTTTGTTTCGAGAAAGCCGTTGCATATTCAACGCGACGAACGAAAACACAAAGGCGACTCGCTTTGAAAGAAATTCAAAACAATACGAACTAGCCCACAATACTTACATGACGCGATGCCGTCCAAAACATTAGGAGCAAACTACGTGTACCTTCAACTGCATTTCTCAGTTTTCTTGTATAAACTAGTCATCTTAATGTAGTTCAGAAATCCAATAGAAAATTATTAATTCAATTTACGTTATGAACACTTATGACGCGTAGTCTCATACTTGACACAAGCATTTTAGAAATAATACTAATACTTTTGTAAGAATAGGGGCTAATTCCACCGGTTCTTAATAAAAAAAAGTCTGTCACAAAAAGTTAACTCTTTGTTTCATGGCTTTCGGATTAAAGTATCTTATTTATCTGGCAGATAAAGAAATATTTGTTTCAAGTGATGGGTATGAATCAGACTGTTTAATAAGTAGTCAAACAGAGTAAATATAGTAGCAACCTTTATCTTGGTAGACTTATCAGTCAGATAACTATCAGACACTGGCTCTAAGGATTTCCTACTTACGAGTAAGATGATATATTTACCATAGACTATATACATAGGACCACAATTCTTCTCCATAGATAACAGAACTACACTTAAAATAGGACTACTTTAACTATGGTACTTTGTTGTATTAAAAATTTCAAACATTTGACTTTGTTGCGAGAAGGAACCAGTGCACTGAGGTCTCATCAACCATTCATCACACGTTTGACGGTAGGAGCAAACGGACCGCACATGTGGTTGGTTTTAGGAATCTCATAGTCTCCTAGTTAGTATGCGCATCTTTATGGAGTATATTATACCGAAGCGTTGTTCCTTTACACATGGTACAGATGTTGCTACATCTCAACTTTATTTTAACAATTTAACTAAAAAAATTAAAATTCACAATAGCAACATCGCAAGGTCAGAAGAGAATTTTTAAAAATTAACTACTACTTCAATCGACTATTTTCGTGCCATGAAGAACACTACAATTACTTAAGAAAATAATTAACTTAAAAGTAAGCTCCAAGTACAAAATTGATTAAAAACATTGTCCACTGAAAAAAAATAATTTTACTTAGTTAGAATTAGATACTCGTAATGCAATTAACATAAAATACAGCAAAAACGGAGCAAGGGTAACCCAAAATCACTAAAATACATATAATAAAGGTACATTAAATCAAACAAGGAGAGCATTTAAGTATTTGAACTTAGAACTCAATTAGATAATTTCTATACCACACAAGTTATTTTCTTTGACAAAAAGGTACCTATAGCTGATCAGCTATATGTGTGATCACACAACCTTGTTAGGACCTTACTTCTTATTAAGCTATTTGACATAGGAACTTTTGGCACTTACACAAGTGCTAACCTAATAATGGCATAACATCGAGTCGTGGTGTCTAATGCCATTGTGTGTTACGCAAACTGCGGTGATAGCTCCCATTCATGAATGTCACTGCTTGCTCAATGAATCGTTACGATCAATCTCTATAGAAGTGGGTCAGAGACAGCTGGTGCTTTTACTAACAAACATCTGTGAATTACCAATGGTTTTTTTTATATAATGCTCACAATACTACCGTTACAAGTTCCTAATCACATTACTTACTTTGGTGGAAGTTGGGTAGAAATGAAGAAAATAGTAAAATATTTTGTTAATTAAACTTCTTCCTGAAAGTTCTTTTAATTCAGGAGAAAATAGAATAATATATCAAGTAATAGGTAACTGATGCCACAAATCGAAAGCTATGATGAGTTTCTAATTGAATTTGATGTTGAAATCATTGTTATAATTGTTACTTTTGCTCAAATAGGTGCAATTATCCCTGTATACAGTTTCTAGTGCACACGGATATTCAGTTAATTTCGTTTAGAGGATATTTGTATCACGGATGCAATTTATCAGCGTTATGATCAAATTAGCGATAAATATGCTTCAGTAATGTCCGATTCGTGCTTTCCGGAATCAAACATTATTTGGCATGAAATTGCCAAAGTATGGATAAGACCTTCAATTACCGCGTTGTCTATTATCGAATCAGTAAATATAATATAACGGTTTTTTCATATTGTGTAATACAAAACAAAATAAAATGTACCTAATCCTTTAGTTCTGTTTCGCGTCTACGTACACGAACGCCTATAAAAATGAAAATATATTTTTTTTTAATTCATCATAAGTTATTTAGTTACATACTCTCAATAAGCGTCAAAAAATCGAACATTTCATCGGTTTAGGCTCCCTTTTATCTGTAGTAGGCTGAGAGAAAATAGCTGACGGAACAGTACCTATGCAAACTGTTTGAATATAAAAATAAATAAATAAGCCTTCACATTCACAGCCCCACTCTAGGATTCCTGTGTCGTGGGTGCCATGGACACATACAAAGACAAATACACAAACACCTAGACCGAGAACAGAAATCTAAATTCATCATTTAAATTTCTACCCTGCCGGAGATCGAACTCGGGACCCTTCGAATGGTGGACTGGCGTGGTAACCACAACACCACGCGGGTCGACACAAAAATGCACAGAGGGCCTTAGACTCCCAACTACTAACTGCAACAAGCCCTAAGCCCATCAACGACAAATAGCAATTTTGTACTAAACATGTAAATGATAATAATTAAATTCTTCTACGTTACAGCCAGCAAGAAGTTAATAGGAAATATATTCACGAAGAAAATTGTTTCGCTCGTAGGACTGCGACGCATTCGGAATATAAACGAATGCGCGTTCGGCGTATTGTTGGCATGACTGTACTTAGGGTCATTCATGTTTGCGAAATGTCTTTGCTCCTTACGTGTCGCCCTCACTCAGTGCCCATATCTTTTAGTATAGCTACTTTTTATGATTAAATTTTTTAAAATTCTGTGCCCTTCGGTTTCACCCGCGTTAAGAACTGTAACGTAATGGTTTATAGCCTACAACCTTCCTCAAGAATGTAGGGTGAAATCGCAGGGCAAAGTTAGTACAGTATTAAAACGGGATAAACACAAAGAACATCACTACTTTTTATAGTTTCTACATGGTTTTCTAATCCTGCATTCAAATCCTGAGTCCTGACATTTCAAAAACAGTAGCGGCTTGAGAAATGGCCTCCATTGGGCAGCCGCCGGTCCCACGCCCACTGCCCGCGAGGCCTGCTAATGGGGCCCCATCCTTCAACTGAACTACTTTAATTTACTAACATATTTCAAAGATAGTTGGTCACGCGGTTAGTCTGGAAACACTTCGCTTCATAGACTTTGTATAATGATTCAGGCACCAGATTTTATTGTGTAGTTATCGCGCACATACTTAATGCAAATGTAAAAATTCAAGACTTATTTAGTTTTCTCATACATGCCATTGTCATAACTGGAACAACCACAGACCATACGGGACGCCCCAGCATTCAAAAAAAAGAAGAATCATTTAAATCGGTTCAGCCAATCGAAAGTTACGAAGTAACAAACATAAGAAAATAATGTCGAATTGAGCACCTCCTCGTTTTTTTAAGTCGGTTAAAAAGTGCTGCGGATTTCTTCAACTATGAATGAATGAATGCATTTATTTGTATAAGTATGTCGTACATATAAAGTTGATTTTCGCGGCAAATCGTGGCCACCGCAATTATAGACCCGGAAGCAATCATAGAAATATGACTATTCCGGTCAATTTCTATCCAATATAATGTTAATAGGCCTTCCACCGCAGTATCTCGGTCTAACGCCTCGCGGTAACCAGACCCCGTTAGTGGGTTACAATAGGACCGACAGCTGATAGCCGATATTG